>CAXAMN010021720.1:2184-14417 GCA_963970005.1 Durusdinium trenchii
CTACTAGTAACAAGGGCATCGCTACTAGGAATAAGGAATAATAAGGAACTCTTGCCTAAACCACACTGTCTGAAACGGATTCCCAGCGGGCAGCCGAGGCTCCCACGTGCTCCGGGCGGCACGCCGTAGAACTGGATGTCCTCCAAAACCACAACAGGAAATGAAAAGGCAGGACAGGTGCTTTTATTGTGATGTTCAAGAGCGAAATGATTCAGGTAGAAACGACTTGCACAGACTTTTTTGCGGACTGTTGTTCGCAGAGTGATCGGGCACAAACGAGTGTTGCCCGTGAGGCAGCATGACTTCGAAAATCGCCTTAAAAGTTGGTGAAGGTGACCGCGATCTCGAAATGACCAAAACTGATGACCACTCCGTCAATTGTACTTGTGGATTTGGCTCGATATTCGGCATCCGCTGGACGCACCCGCACACGAACAAAAAGAGGTCGCCATGTCATGGCAATAGTGCAGTGCTTCAATGCCCAAAGCCTGGCCTGTGATTGGACAAGGACCTCCAAAGCCCGTTCTGCCATACCACATCTAAGGCTCCAACTCCCTCAAGCGATCAACTTTCTGCAAGCTGAGAACATTCAGATCAAAAATTGGTCTACCATCACGAACGGTTGGGCTCACGGCTTGTGTGAAGTTCAACGTTACAACGTTCGATCCATCTTGCGTTCCACACGGTAGACGTCCACGGGCAGGGAAATGATTTCTTTGGAACGACTGCTGTTCCTCCTCTGAAATTGAGAATTCAGAATCGATGGCGATGACATGAGCTGAAGATGCACTGGTAACAAAGGGCATCGCTACTAGGAACAAAGGGCTACTAGTAGCAAAGGGGATAGAGTGCCCTCTTCTTGCCCTCTTCTCTGGGCCGTACGCAATGCTCGCCCTCTTTGGGAGGAACGATCGCAGTTTCTTCTGAGTCTGAGAGAGGGCGTGCTTTGTGAGTCGCCTCACTCAGAGGTGTCGGGACCTTTCAAGGCGAGTCAACTTCGAGCGACTCGCAAGTCTCCACAGCGCACTTCTGGTTGAGTTTGCAAGCAGAGGCTTTGGGTCTGTCTGAACGAGTACTCTGTTGAGACTGAGACCCTTGTATTTTTTGTGCTTGAGATGGAACCATTCAAACAATGGCAGGCTGATTCGCTTCAAGATTCTCACCATTCACAGGTGTCGGGCTTGGTCGCCGGTCTGCCAGATTCAGCTGAACGCCCCATGGGTGTCTCCTGGATTCTCATCTCGGTCCTCTGTGGCCAACTCTTCACCCATGGAAAAGTGGGAGCTATAGCAGCTAAAGGCAACGAGCTAAAGGGTCGGCAACTCGCAAATCTGAAATGCTTCCAGAATTACCTGATGTAGCTGCAGTGGTTGGTGTGGCAGAGGTCAATGCTGTAGTCGTATGCAGCATCCTTCCCGGAAGGACATGATTCTTTCTCACCCCCTGACCATTCCCGTGGTTGAAACATGTTGAAACCCTTGTCCCCAAGCATTGCTACATCTTAATGACTATTTGCAAAAGACCATGTCCAATGCGCGTGGACTCAGCCATGGGACGGCGAAGCCAGCTCATTGTCATGATCATCAACTGTACTAGACAAATCAAAAAAGGAAACGCTTTGGTCCACCGGGACCGCACCAGTCAACACGCTGTTACTTATAGTTGTACAAATACATTTAAAAAAACTCGAGGGGCGAACTCCTTTTCCATGCTAGTGAGTCAGAGTTCACTTTTATTTCCACTCTTATTTCCTTTTGAAGTCCGATGGCTTCATCTGCATCCGCAAAAATTATGCCTTTCGAGGAGCTGGCGTCTTTTTGTCGACCTTCCAAACAAAAGAACTTCTCAAAAAAAAACAAGTAGGTTTGCTGCAAACGAGTCCTGTACATTTTGCTGCTTGATCAAAGCAACGCCCCATCGCTGAGCAATGAACCGTCACAACGGTGAGATCGAAAGCTTCCATCCCTTCATCTCCAAGGCCATCCCAGGCCCGAACGATCTATCCAACGAAACCACCTGAGGGTCTGTCAGGATCAAAATTATGGCTTTCTTCGAGACAACCCGCCAGTCCCCCCGATGCACTCTTTGCAAGTCCAGAACCTGCTTCCCACGGCTCGCTTCTAGTAGCATCCTTGCTCCTACTAGCGATGCCAGGAGCCCCTAATAGCGTCCTTTCTCCTATAGTAGCGATGCCAGGAGCCCCTAATAGCGTCCTTTCTCCTATAGTAGCGATGCCAGGAGCCCCAAATAGCGTCCTTGCTCCTAGTAGCGATGCCACGAGCCCCTAATAGCGTCCTTGCTCCTAGCGATGCCAGGAGCCCCTAATAGCTTCCTTGCTCCTAGTAGTACGGCCAGGAGCCCCTAGTAGCGTCCTTGCTCCTAGTAGCGAGAATGCCTGAGGGTCCACATGGCCATGATTTCCATTGTGCGGAAATCGCCAGGAAAGTAGTGTTCACCGACCATGAGTCGCGGGAACACATGGTCGCCTTCTTCCACTGTGTACACGCAACATGTCACAAAAATCATTCTTGCCATGCTACGCCCTTTCCAGTCAAACGAGAATAGAATTTTGCGACTGCACTGCTCTTGGCGTACCCAGCTTCTAGTAGCTTCCTTGCTCCTAGTAGCATGGCCAGGAGCCCCTAATAGCGTCCTTGCTAGAGTTGTTCCAATCGCACATTTGTCGGGGCACATCGCGGGATGTGCAGGGTTGGGGCAGGGCTTTCTGGGGCAAGAGAGAGAGGGCAGGGCTTGTCCGTATCTTCAGACGCGGGGATACAGATTTGGCAAGTGGGGCAAGGTACGTCAAATGGAGACAAGTGGCAAGAGGGCAAGAGAAAGCTCAAAAAGTCCGTATCTTCTGCGGGCAAGTTAAGTGTTCCAGCTGCCTGTCTTTGCCAGCTGCAAATCTCCAGCACCAAGTCCGTGAAGCATCTTTCTGTCTGCATTCCATTAAGACAGACTGATCATACCTTGGCACATCTTCACTCATCTCCTTGAATTGAAAAGAGAATTTGCAAATTGTCTTGGGTTGCCAGGCATGCAACCAATGATCTCTGGCTCCTGAAAGCCTGGCACGAGGGCAAAAGCCCTCTAGAAGGGCTCGGTCTGGTCCGGAGTAATCTATCGGATGTGCTTCTCCACCTCATTGTGATAGGACTGCCGCATGATCAACTGCAACTCTGGGAAGCTGTCACATCCTGACGCATTGGACTGCTTGGCTGTTCCAGGATCAAAATTCCAAAATCGCGCGGATCGGGCGGTCAGAGAGCTGGTGGTGATTTGCTTCTTCCCAAGCTCATGATCAGCAAAACTTTGCAAATCTCTTCTCTCTCGGGCCATGGCGAGCAACCCTTCACTGATTTTTGAACAATGCTGGTGCATATGGGCCAAGCTTGCTACAAATCTGCGCTGTAAGCAACAAATGAAACATGGAAGGAAAAGAAACAAGATCGACTGCGGAGGTCAAACAGCCAACAATCAATGAAACAACTTGTCAGAAACAACCATGTTGAACCTCTGGCTCTCACTGAATGACTGAACCAAGGAAATGAACTTCTCTAAGTTCAAACCCGTTCACACCTCAGGTCTCAGGCGGAAAGACCCTGAATGCCACACCCAGTCGGAAAAATTCACCACAATCTGACCAAACTTGGAGCTCGCGATGTGCACTTGCAGGCCTTGTGCAAGAAGGCGGCCAACTCTTGTTCAGACCTTGGGCTGTCGGGGGATGTTTTCCAAGTGAAATTGAAAGCTACAGCCAAGAGGGATCATTTTCGACCGTTTGAACATGCAAAGCCCACAAGTTAGGGACTAACATGGGCATCTGACTGTGCTGGCTGACGTCTTCAGGATTCTTCAGGGTCTTCCAACCTGTGCATTTTGTCAAGCTTTGAAAGAAAGGTGAAACTCCTTTAAGTGCAGAGATGGTTGCCATACAAAGTGAACATCAAGTGGCTCGGCAATGCTCGGCACCATCTTTTTCAAACCTGCCCCTTCGCTTTGCCATCTCGAACATGATCGCCCCTCACTTTGCAAGGCTACAGGCTTCAGCTGCTGAGCATTTTGGATGTGTGGCCAGCAGTAGAGCCACTATGTGGAGCTGTCACTCCAGTCGGAGTCACTAAACTCGCTCACAATGGCATCGTTCTCTCTAGTCTGGCTCACACCCGCATTCTCATCAGCTTCAGCACCAGCTTTGCCACCAGCTTCGTTGTAACCAGCAGGGTCACTGGCAGAAGGTTGCGCAGCTCGAGGTGCATAGGGATTGGGTGGAGCAGGCCGGCAAATATTCCGGCGGGCAGCCTTGTGTCTAGACGCCGCCCAAAGGCGGTGCAGCCGCCGATGGACGCGTGGGCGACGCACCCGAGGTGAAGCTTTTGTGGTTCTCTTAAGCTGTGGAAGTTCGGTTTTTCTCCAGTCATAAAAGGAAGCCTGGGTACGGAGGGACACGTGTCGCTGTAGTCTCTGCATCGTGTATATGTCTGGCCACTCAATCTTGAGCAAGTATGCTCTGAGGTACTCAACCTGGGAATGCGAAAGAGGCTTTCGAAGCCGTGGTGTTTTGTAAGTGTTCTCCCATGGTTTGGGAAGGTGTTGTTCCATGAACTGCTTCCAGATTTGCCCGCGGTTCCGGAAGAACGTTTCCAATGGGCCTTCGTGCGTGCTTTCGTGCTCCTGAAGGTATTTCCACCAGGCCATGAAGTCAATCACAAGGGCTCCAAATCGACGCATGTTGGGCAGTTCTTCTTTGCCAAGGAACTGCGGATTGATCTTTCTCAAGTGTCGGCCCACGGCCCTTTTCCGCAGTTGAGCAAGAAAACGCGCCAGTTCGCTTTCTGAGGGCTCTTCCTTCAGCAGCAATAAGAACTGCAGGGCAGCCTGCAGCGCAGGGACTTCTTTTGGCGAAAAAGGCAAGGCCACTCTGTCGTTCAAATTGAACTGCTTCGGATACCCTGCAAGCAAAGCTGCTAGAACTGACTCGTGGACATTGGCCTCAAGGTTCTCACACCGTTCGAGCAACCTGCACAAGCCTCCCCAACGAGCTTCTGGAGTATTCCCTGAGAAAAGAATCTTCCACAACTCCGGAGCAACGTCCACGATTCCTTCCGACTGCTGGCGCAACTGGGCCACCATTCCATCCACTTCTCCTTCTCGACCGTGAGCTTGAAGCGAGATCGTCAAAAAGCGCTTTGTTGATTCCCAAAGGTCCTGAGGATGTGGTGGTTGGGATGCTGTACATTGAGGCATCTCCTGTGTGTAGCATCTGAGTGCAGTGTCCTTCCGCGCGTCATGAGCACAGAATGGGAGCTGCACTTGACTAAAGAGCTGCAGGTCGTTGTGGACACTCAGCAACAGCCTGGCCACAAACAGGTGCCAGTGTGATTCCGCCAGGCAAGGTCCTGGCACCAGGCCGAGCAGTGCGGAGACACAGCTTTCGCGGTCTTCCGCCTCTCGAGTGGCAATGGGTTTTTCATCATCTCCAAATGCGAGCCACTGGACAGTGTCCATCGGTCGCTCACCCTGAAGCCTGAAGGTACAATATACCGGCCAGAGTTGCAAAATTTGGCTGAATTCATTGTTCTCTATCTGTCCTATTGGGATCGCGTCGAAAGCATGCTCAAACACCTGTTCAGGCCGCGATGTGACGCAATGCCTGCAGGCCGATCGATAAAGCCTTCCTCCAGCACGAGCCCAAATTGGTGTGCCCTGATCTTCAGGGAACGTCTCTTCTCGCACTGAGCTGCGCAAAAGAGGGATGCCAAGCAAGGTGCACACGGTTTCCTGCACTTCTCGCAAATGCCACGCATCGTGGGCTGATTGCAGTCGGAGGAACCGGACCAAGTGTATCACTGGTTCATCTGAGGGAGATACGTAGGCCGCGTCCTGAAGTTTCTCACTGTTGTCCAGTGGCCTCACTAGTGGGTTCACCTCAGAATCTTCAGCCTCCTTGCCATCTTCGACGTCCACGAATTCCATCTGTCTCAACATTTCGTCTTCTAGGATTTGTTGCGTGAAATAGTTTGCAGACCACTGGACGGGCTGGTCAAAGGAGGACTTTGGAATCTTTCTGAGCCTTACCATTTCCACTTCTTCCTTTTCGGGAAACACCCATTCATCATTTTGTGGGCCCATCATTTTTGGGCGCTTTGGACTGTGCTGGACAATGTGTTCGACCAATTTTAGGTCTTCATCTTGGTGTCTCTCAACGTCTAAAGCTTTGCAAACCTCCTCAACCTGCGCCAGAAAGGGCATCCCCCCTTCACCGTATTCGTGAATCACTGGCACATGCTTCACAGCCAACTGCTGCCAAATCTTCCTCGCTCTGGCCCCTAAGAGCCACTTTTCCTTGACGTGTTTGTTCCAGTTTTTTATATTACTGGGTTGTTCACCTCCATCTTTCGCCAATATGTACAAACGTCTCGCTACATGCCTCTGCAAAAATTCCCACGAAAGTTCTTTCCCATCGCGGGAATCCACATACATCCTTCGGATTTTGGGGTTGGCCGCCATGGCTGTGTGGCTGCGCAATCTGTGCCAAGGTCTACACAAGTCATATATGTGAATGTGAGTCCTGTCTGAGCTACTCAACGTTTGTCTTCAGTACATCCACCTACTAGCCGCTGGCTAACGTCGGGGAACTTGAGCACGGCAAATAAACATGGGTGAACAACATCGGCGTCTTTGTTCGGGCAACGACCATGTCAATGTGATTTCCGCTTCTCGTTATGCTGAGGAGCCGTGCCAAACACCAGACCTGAAAGGAAGAGGCAAGTTGAATAAGTTGAAGCGAAGCCCTGTAAGAGCCTCCACATCTGGCTGGGAATTAATCGCGCATGAGCACATGGGAGTGCTTTTAAATAGGGAGACCTCCCAAAGACCCCTTGGAAGAAGGGAGATACACTAACCCATTGATTCGGAATTTCTGGTTCAAGCGGTGGCACCTTCCAGCGCTGCGGACCCTGCTAATCGCCAGCGTGGTGGTGTCGCGTAGCGTAGCCATGGACTGGCATCGTGGTGACCTTGTGAACGTCGTGTTTGGGCGCTCATGCCCGGATGTTGAAGAATGTTGAAGATGGGATTGAAGCACTGGTTTGGGAATGTCGCACCAAGAACATATGACATAGTCATCGTACCTTTCCTTTGGGCGCCACACTGCATCTTTAACGAATCCACCATTTTGCTCCACCCCACTTTGGATAGTGGGTGTGCACTTTCATCGTTCGATTGGTTCTCAGGACTGGCAAGCTTTTGGTTGACATCGACCATTCTGTGTCTGTGAAATGATTGTGTTCGGTGACTGATTCTGGGGTGGAGGATTCTGACACCGGAATCGTTCCTATTCGAAGCCTTGGGCGCCAGCCTTTCGCCGGGGAAAATGTCCCAGGCTTTGCAAAGCATTGGGACTTCGCTCTGATTTTGACTGAGGCTGAGAGATGTGGCTATTCACTCACGCGCCAAGATGTCTTTGATGTGAGGATGCCGATTTGCCCTGCAATTTCTTTTGCTGTTTTGGAGCCTTTCGCCCGGCAAGTTGTCTTTTGACCCTGAGTTTGCCTGGACCAAATCATTGACTTGTTGGGCGCTAATACGGTTGGATCCACAGCTGCTGATGTGAAGAGAAAGACTGGACTGTGTTGCGTCATGGTCCTGTGGTTGATCGTCTTTCCGCCTTTGTTACCAAAGCGTCGCTGCGTGCAAGAAAGGGGAATGTGTAATGTTTTTTTTTAATGGCTCATCTGAGGGCGAGCTTGTCCGGCCAAGAGCATTGTCTTTCAGCCTTGCAAAAGAAGCTCAATTAAGTGCGTCTACGAATGTCTACGACGCCCAACATGGCTGCGACACTCAAGCCGATGTGGCAGGTGAAACTTTGCGAGGCATTGGGCAGGCTGGTTGGTTCGGACTTGCAAGGCTTTCCCAATCCAAATTCCAGCTCACATCCGAAGCCCTCAACTTCCTGGGCAAAGCGTGTCATCTCCTTTCTTGTGGGGCACTCCAGTGCTTTGGAGATGATTGTCAGCTATACACTCATCCGAAAGCGTCTCTTTGGAAGGGATACATCAAGGTTGCTGACACGCTCTTGGACCAAATGTTAAATCTGGCGTCAGAGGAATCGCAAAGCTCCAGATCACAGCGCTGGTCCTCGTCGCGTGAAGCGCGCGCTTCACCACTTTCCGCGAACTGCTGAAGCTATCGATGCTGCATTACGTCGGCGCTGCTCCTGCTCTTACGTTACGGAATGTTCCGCAACCAAGTCGCGACTCGTCCTATCTGAGGCTCCCAAGTCAGGGTGGGCGGCCAAAGTTGTCAGGCTACAGGGCATGGCTTCATGGTTGGTCGCTGCAAAGGAGCCACCAACATGCCAACATATTGGTGTCACAGTCATTGAGAGAGTGAAGTCCACTTCATCATTGAAGTCTACTTCATCTTTGACCTTGTCGGCCAAGCATGTCCAGATGAGTATGCGGTACCAAGATTGGTGGCAACAAGATGTGAAAGTGAGATTCAGGCAGATTGCAGCTGAAGTTGCAGCTCAGCTCAAGCAGTCCAGTCACCTACCGAAGTCTCAGCGCTGTCTCTCAACCAGAAGGGCTCTAACGGTGGACTACGTGGAAGAGCGGGTGGCACGGCCATCCTCTCATCATGGCCTATTCGCCCACATCCGGCTACTATGCCTGAGGAAGTTGCTCTGTCCACTAGGGTTCCGTGATGGAATCTGTGATTTGGGGCACGGCATTGGCATCTATGCGGCTGCGTTGTATGGTCCAATTACACACTAAGACACAAGTCTCACCAAAGATCTTGAAAGCACTCCTCGCACTTATGCAAACTGTGCGTCGTGGGGTGGCCTACAAAGGTCCTGCTCTCATTGTGGGGGACATGAACACCGACTTCGAGGATTTGCCACATTGGCCCTTGCTCTGGCCACTGGCTGGCGCGATTTTGGCCATACGCGGCTGTGAAATGCACGGGGGGGGCAGCCCGATGTCAAGCCTGCGGACAACCTGGAGCTTGCCCAGAAACTCTAAGGAGCCTGAGGTTTTCCAAACCAAGACCTCTGAATGCTGCAACACACAGGGAGCCAGATTCCAGAAAGCCCATGCTGCCAGAGATCCTGACTGAATGCTTTTAGCCTTTTGCTCCGCCTTTGAGAAGAGCCTGAAACAAGTTAACGCTGAGGGGCATGCTGTCGGTGTTTCTGAATCGTTCTTGGGAAGGTGCAAGAGCTCTGTGAGAGCTGTGGCTCCTTTGGCAAAGAAGGCGAGAGCTGATGATTTCCAGCCGGGCATTTCTCAACCAGCATCTTCGGCGCGTCTCTTGGGCCTCCTTTCGAGCTTTCACAAGCGGGAGGACCGCACGACATGGTTGATCTGCACGGAAGTTTGGAATGCCATTCATTCTGCGCGGTGAATTTCCTGAGGGGCTTCAGCAGATGGTCACTTGAGCATCCGCCATCCAGGCCGTTTGTCTTGGTTCTTTACCAAGAACTGCTGAATGTGGTACACACACAATGAACATCAGCTCCGACTCCATGAATGTCGAGCGCTGGCATCTGACATGAAGCAGGACTGTGACTGTGCTTTCTTTGCGGTCAGAATAGTTCGCAATTTTTCGACTATCCATGAGGCGGAGATTTTGCGAGTCAGATGGCCAAAACAAGGTCTACAGGTGCTTGAGTGTGTAACACAACCGACTTTTATGGAAGGAATGCCAATTACCTTCACGGCCAAGAAGCTGATGCGACAGCCATTCGAGGCAAACAATTATGTAAGTCGTCCTTGACCGTCCTGTCAAGCTTCGATCACATGGTGGCTTCGCAGAAAGTGCTTCGCTTTGATGCTTTCCAGCAGCTTTGGCAGTATTTGCATCCTCGTTTTCAGCAGCTTGGTGGTGCCAAGGGTTTTTCCTCGTGGTGCCTCAGGAGGAGCCTAATTCACTTCTAACCTTCCTGTACCTCTCATGTGAAAATCCGGTGGGGTCCAGACAGACTCAACTGAGACAAGAGGCAAAGCCGCGAAACCCATTGATTGGGGTCCCCCCTATTTTAATACACACCCACATCACAAGTGAGAAGCTCCTCGACCTGAGCCGTTTCTTCAAACTTGGCAAAACACAAAAGCCAGCAGAGCAAGGGGAAGACCCCTCTAGGGTAGGGCTGATCTCCCACTGTTTCGATCTTCCTGATTAGGCTCAATGTTTCTGCCCCGATCCAGTCATAGGTATTCCTGCAGATCGAGCTTAGTTTCCCTGCGGCCGAAATGAAAAGAGCCAAAACATCTCAGAGAAGAACTTCGTCATCCACTCCCAAGCCAAACTTGACACATGTCCTCACATCGGATGCAACGTTTCATCCACCCTCTGAGCTTTCCCGGCCGCCGCGCAAGGCGTAGCGGCATGGTCGGGCTCGCAGAGATTGGCGCCACACCTGACCAGCATGGCTCGCTGAATTGCTGAAAAGCTATGCGCCAGCTTGAAAACATGTTCAGACATGACCTGGCAGCCAATTGCCAATATTATTGCCTCCAACCTAGCTTGAACAAAAAAGTTCAGAGATTGTCTCCAACTGTATCTCATTGTTTTAGTCTTAGGCTCAGCCCTGGTTTAGGTAGATGGGATGCTTTACAGGAAGCTCGTCCCATTACTACCGACAGCTGCGGTCTCTTGGCTCAGACCTTCAGTCCATTTCACTCCAAACACTCTGGATTTCGCCCTCGGGGTTCCGGTGTGGTGCGCTCCAAGCTGGTAGCGATGGCCTCCAAACTAGCGATGGCCAAACGAAGAGTGGCCTCCAAGCTACTAAACCAGAAACCTGTAGACGTAAGGCCTCCTTGCTCGGCCTCCAACTGCGCGGATACCGTTCTTCATGTCGAGAGCTCGGCTCGGCGCCAGGCTGTGGGGCTGTTCGGGTGGAAAGGCGAAAAGCTCCGATCCACTGAGAACGAAACATGTCCATCCAAGGGGCTCAGTGGACTTTCAATGCGGCAGCTTTCTTCGGAATCAATGCCAAGGCCCAGGCAAACCCTTTGCCGATGTGGCAAATGCTGTACAATTGTGCTGTATCAAACTCGGGGTCAAATCCTGGCTGTGACCGGATGTCCCCGCTGATGTGGCTGATGCCTTCATCTCAAAAGTTGCTCGCTTTGGAGCTCGACCGGCAAAGCTATCTTCGCTCTCAGGTCAGGCACGCCTACAGACTCTCTTCCGACTCCAGAAAAAACAAATCACTACTATCCCTTTTAGCATCTTTTGGCCTTTATTATATACCTTACTACATCTTACTACTAGGAACGAGAAAGAGCACTTTCTCGTAAAAGCCTTGGGCTCCACCATGCTCCAGTCACATCATTCGGTCGCATCAAACAATCAATTACTCCATTTATGTGGTTCCTTTCTTGGCCTCTAAAGCTTCCTGGAAGATTTTGAGCCCTTGCTCGCACTCCTCCTCGCTGACCTACCACAATCTGTAAGTGGTGAAAATAAACAGTCAAAGAAACAGCCAAACCGCATCAAACGGCCAAGCTTCCTGCCGTCAACGGTGGGATGATGCGAATGGTCTCGAAAATCCTATTGTCAACAGCCAACTTTCGCAATTGTGTTGCACAAAGTCTTCAACATAAATGTGTATCGATTTGCGCTAGGTCTTTGAGGGGCAAAAGTGCCAAGAGCTCTGCAGCTTCTGTGAAGGTGCTCTGCATGTCTATAGTCATTGGACAACCCAGGATACCGCTCAAGAACAGAGCCGCTTTAAAATATGCAGAAAAACATAGATCTAAGAGATTCCCCCTAGATTCTGGAGAATTCTGCCAATCAGAGCAATGCATCAGAGAACAAAAACTGGAGAATGCTTGGAGAAAAGAAAAGGAAGAAGTAAAATGCTTGGAGAAAGAATGCTAGTAGGCTGGAGGCCATCGCTAGTAGGCGGGAGGCCATCGGTAGTAGGTTGGAGGACTTAATCTATCTTAATCTGGAAGAGCCGAAGACGCCGCACCCTGTGGGAAGCACGATCAGCCCATGAGCCAAGCAAGCCTGCAGTGCGACGCGGTGCGAAGTCTGCGCGACTGCACAGAAACACGCCCGCCTTGGCCACCTGCTGCGCAAAGCCCTTTGGGACCTCAACACATCGCAATGGGCTCCAACCTACTAGCCTGTCCTCCAAGCTACTAGCGATGGCCTCCAAGATAATTAGCGATGGCCTCCAAGCTACTAGCGATGGCCTCAAGCTAATAGCGATG
>CAXAMN010021720.1:14517-32459 GCA_963970005.1 Durusdinium trenchii
CTTTTTTGTTACTACTAGTAAGGCACTTGTTACTAGAAGCGATGCACTTGTTCCTAGTAGCTTTTTTGTTACTAGTAGTAAGGCACTTGTTACTAGAAGCGATGCACTTGTTCCTAATAGCTTATTGTTACTACTAGTAAGGCACCTGTTACTAGTAGCGTGGCACTATGCGTCAGAAACTGCAGGTACGTCTTGGAACGAGGCACATGTATGGCAATCCCCACCCGACATTGGCCGTGACGACTGTAGCGCACTCAGAGGCATTGTGGCGGCATGCAGGGGCCAGCCACCACCTCTGCTGCCAACACTTGAGGACGGTCTTATTGTTGATTTCCTACAGGGAAGAACGTCTCATCAAGGTGAAAAAGTGTTGAAAGATGTTGAAAGTTGTAAAGAAAAAGATCCTAAATATTCCCAACTGGTCCTAGACTTTCGGCCAATGTCTGCAAAGGTGTTTACGAACTGACGGTGTTTGTCCTCCACACCATCATGATCGCCAGTGGCTGCAAGGTATTGCCCTCCAATCCCTTCAAAGCCAATCTCGACAGACTTAGAATGGACACACGGCTGCAACAGGGCCAGGGCTGCAAGGTATGCGGCGGTATGCGATTCGCACGGCACGGAACGACTCGTCCTTTTTGATAGTTTCACGAGACATGCAAAAGCAGCTTAACACAAATGCGTCAACACACTGCAGGATGTGCCTTGTCTTCAATTTCACTCACAGGTCTCATTTGGAGCGAGGCAGGGGCTGAATGACAACCAAACCAAGCTATGGAAAGGATCTCAGTGTGGAATGCAAACAAATTCGATGCGAGATAGTGTACCTGCCGGAATCTACTGTAGGTCTTTCATACTATCGGATCTGAACCATGGACAGCTGCCCCATTTCTTAGTGGATGTCTTCCCATTAGTGGCCTGCAGGCAGAAGCTTAAAATAAGAGTGTAGTCTAGGAAGTCAAGTGCTTTCCAGCAGCCTATGAGCAAGGACGCTACTAGGGGCTCCTGGCCTTACTACTAGGAGCAAGGACGCTACTAGGGGCTATTCACGAAGTTAAGCACCCGTCCGAATCCTAGACTGAAGGTTTCGTAGACCGATCGTGAGTGTGTGGACCGCAAGTGGCGCCCAGCGGCATCTGCACAAGTCCTCAACTTGGCCAAGTCCACCTGCGGTCGGTCGAGAACCGCATCGCACTGCCGTCGCGCAAAGGCACTGCCTGTGGGACAGTCGCGGTGTATTGGACGGGGTTGTGCCAGGAGCGATTCCAGGAGCGATAAAACTCCAAAGCCAATCCTCGACGCGTTTGGTTCACGTTCGACGCGTCACACGAGTTGACCGAAACAGAAGTTTTGGCCAAAGGGCCGCTGTCTTGGAGAGCTGCATTCATGCTGCTTCCCATGATATACATGCCTTCCTTGCCAGAATATCCAATACCTCGAACATAGCTCATCAGGTAAGGTCTGGTTGGCGGCATGAATGTTGAGCACTCAAGTTCTGCACACACTAGTCGACGCATTTACTAGATAGTTGCGTCCCAAGTACTTCCCAGGTTCTCTGGAGCATACTCGCCAAGTTTTTTCAGAGCTGTTTCTGTGAGTTCTTCCGCAGCATACCAGTATTCCAACGACACATGGTGCTGGCGCGGTTGATGGCGTTCTGCGGCACATGATCCTGGAGGAACCGATGGCCTTTACCCTAGTAGCGGCCTCCAACCTACTAAGGCAAACTGGAACGGTCAGATCAGGTCCGGAACGTGACAATCCACTTTTTCAAGGCACAGAGCTCGTATTGTCCTTCAATGATCGTATTGTTCTCGGGTATGTGCTCACAGCCTGCAAGCTTGTAAATCTGTATGAAGCTAGTGGTGCCGATGCCAAGAGAGGTGTTGTGCCCGATCTTCTCCTGACAGCAAAACCCATCTTGAAAGGAATTGCCGTGATCATTAGTGAGTTTGACTCCCTTGCCATGCGAAGTCTGAAGTTGATGGTTTGCGGCGTTTGGGTGGAAGGTGGCGATGTGCGTCTCCAAGCACGTTTACTAGTAACAAGGGCATCGCTACTAGTAGCTAGAAGCTACTAGTAACAAGGGCATCGCTACATGCGTGTTGATTTTGTTCCAAATGCATCCGAGTATATTGTAACAGAATAGTCGAATAGTCAGTGTGGAGGTGCTTCAGGCGAGCGGATGGCGAGGCGGCGAGGCACTTTGTGGAGAAATCGATAAAGCCTACAGATTTCTACAGTGTGTATCAATCTCTCATATTCTGTCCTAGATCTGGCAACGAAAGCCATGCCGCTTTCGGGTGGCCAAAGGTGAATCGAATTTCCCTAACAGTGAGCCACAGTGAGAATGGATAACGTCCCGTCCTGAACAATAATCTCATAGATGGAGCTCACAATCCTTGCAGCTTTGCTCGCTCCAAGAATCGGTTCTACCCCTCGTCGGGATGAGCAAATAGACTCGTTCCCGTGGTGCTCCCAAGAGAGAAAGGACACGCCAATTACGAGGAAAACGACTGGATTCTGCATGAAACCCAGTCCTGGCTGAGGCCCAGCTGCCAGTCCAAATGCCAAGCGGCATAGAGGTCCCATCAACTACTACCTGAAGACCAAGTAGTTAATGGTTCAGGATGGCTCTATGGGCCAACGACATATCCAAACGCCGAATTCTGTGAATCTAAGACATGAACACATGATCATGAGCCGAATGAAATTACATGTGTATATATTGTATGCATGTATGCGTTGCATACATATTCTACAATGTGTGCATAATTTCGACAGAAAACACTCTTTGAACTCAACACCAATCCAAATCTGCCCAGCAGCATGTGTCCGCTCGGATTCCGGAATGGCATCCGGAAGACAAACCCGGCCATGCACCCTAAGGGTGACAGCCAAAGCTAAGAGTAAAAGTATGCCCCTCATGGCTGGGCCTTCAGCCCCTGAGCCAGAGCTGGGATCAAGTTGGAAAGCGCGGTGTTTCTTCATAGTTTTTCGTTCATGTCCCTCTTTACTCTCGTCTCAATGGGTATCACTAGGTCCATACCCCGTCTTGGCCTGCACCTTAGAGAGGACTTCAGCGAAACGCTCCTGTCAAGCTGTCAAGGAGAATGGGGAGATGGGAACTGGCATCCAATGAATCTGGAAAAGGCGTCCAATGATGTCCAAGGCGTCTTGTTTTTTTCTCTCCCGAATATCCCGAATGTGTAGCGAAGTTCCCACTTCACTGGGAAGTCTCGTGCGAAACGCTGGCTTTGGAGACTTGTCGCTTGATGTTTGGAAGTCGTGACTGGGGGAAGGCCTGAACGCAATCTGCTTTGAGCTTCGGTGCCAGTGGAAGTCCGCTCTTCGTGAGCTCCGGTGCCAGTCTCTGAAGTCACCGTGTCACAACGCGGCGTCGAGGTTTGACGTGTGGTTCGCGGGATGATTGGTGGTGTCATGTCACATGGTTGCATCTAGCCCCACAAGAGTGTCCCATAAGAGTGCCCCAAATTACAAAGAGTGTCCCAGAAAGGTATCCCACAACACTGTCGTATAAAAGATTATACAAGAGTATCACCCCAGATTGTCCATCTTTGGAGAATGCCACGCGAGAGTGTTAAACAAACGTGTGCTCATTCGGGCTCATGGGTTCTATCAGACCTTTGGCCAGGGGTAGGCCGTGAGGCTACTAGGTTGGAAGCCATTGCTATTAGGTTGGAGGCCCTCGCTATTAGGTTGGAGGCAATTGCTTTATATTGCTTTGTATGTGTGTCTTTTTTTGGCTGAGGTAGGCCGTGAGGCTGAGTACAGCTAGGAAGCGGAGGACAAGTTCAGTCTTCTTCAAGGCTACAAGGCTACCCCCCCCTGCCTTTTCATTTGGTTCCTAGATGTTTGGGGAAACCCGAAACTCTTTGGACAACTCTTTGTCAGAGGTCAAAGTGATCCAGCCAGCTTGTGTCGTCTCAATTTCAGCCCAAGCGTTCAACATTTGAGGAAACATCTTCAATCTTCACGGTCAGTATCCCAGGTTTCATCACCAGTTTTCCGTTCTGTCCTATGCAAAAAAACACCTTCCCTCCCCTCCGGTCCCCTCCTCAAGCAATGCCACACGATCTGAATCCATGCCACCCAGCAAGTCACACTTGTTCCTGGCACGTATAGCACGGCATCTTCTGCTGTCATATCTCCTAGGACACTCTGTCAGACTGTCGATGCCTAAGGGATACTGCCGATGGCGGGATTTAGACCCAAAGTGACATGCCAATGACTCCAATGGCCGTGCCAATGGCCTTTAAATTGTCTTCTGTGGAGAATAGATTCCATGTCCCATGAAACATGCCCAAGGCCACAGCAACACCAGATCGCAATACCTGTAGTCTTCGGCAAGAGGAGGCATGTTTCATGCCCTGGGAAGGCTTGCTTGCTGTTGTTTGGCAGGTGGCAATGTCTGTGCCAGCAATATTCGAGGGATTTCGAGGGATAATTCTGTTCCTTATCAGTGGGGTAAACCATCAGCTTCATTTCCCACCAAATCTAGGAACCGTTTGGTCTAGCCGAGCTGCTTGATCTGCTGGGCGGCGGTCTCTTGCAAAGATAAGGCCTGACGACGTTCTCAGACATGACATGAACAGGTCGATCGCCAGCTAGTATGCCCGCCGTTAGGTACACGGATGCATTGAAAACTCTGAACCGACATTATTATAGTCAAATCTTTTGGGGGGGTCCTCAAAATACCTTCCCATACCTTTTATCTATTGCTTCTTTCTGTCGCCCTCAGATCTCGAATTGGATTCGCCTGGGCCGATTTAGGTACGTGATCACACAGGTCGCTAGCATCCATCACTGTGACCACCTGAGCTTCAGTTCCTCTTTGAGTGGACCTTCTTCGACCTTCTCACTCTGAGAGGTGCACAGTATCCAAGTGTAAGGAAACTGCCTCGGACGTAGCCGGCTTTGGCGTGTGGCTTTGGCTTGTTTCTTCGATTTTCTTCGTTCATCTCTGATCTCGACGTGTCAATCGCTAAGACTGAGTTCATTGAACCTGCAATCCACTACAGCTCCAGCCTCTTGACGCCCAGCCAAGTGGTTGCACATCAATTGAAGACTCGGTGTTATTTAGCATAGAAAATAGAAACAGCATGAAATAGCTTCGTTAGGCCCTCGTTGGATCCCTTCACCTCACCGACCTCACCATCAAAAGTCTTAATTTCTCTGACTCTGTTCCCAGCTGAGCTGCCAAATCATCCAATTGTTCTAGCGTGCTCAGGACAGGTGCCGGATCACATAAACCACTGGTCTCAATGACCAACAAGTCCTCGGAGTTGCTCATCCGTGAGCATCCAAACGAAAGTAGAAGTCTTCAGGTTTGCACCTGTGCCGTTTGATGCATTTGAGTGCCTACCAAAAAGTCAAAGAGACTGAGGCTCCTGAGGGCTGTCTGAACAACACTTTGAGCCCCACATCTACCCTAAAGCTGCTCAGGAAATGGCCAACTTTTCAGGGGCCTTCTTCTGAGCCTGAAATGGTGATCATGCCATCCTTCGGACAAGGTTGACTCTCATCTAACATGTGTCTGTGCTTCATGCGGAAGGTGTTCCAGCGTCGGTGTTCGAACAAGAGACCTGGTTTGATGTCTCTCGGTCTCAGTTGTTTTCCATCCGACAGACTGGTAGGACCCCTGGTCCGCCTCCAGGATCTTCCGTAGCTGTCGTTGGAGGTCGGCATTCACCTCCAAAGGCGAGGTCGAGGTCAGATCTTGACCGTTCACGCACCGGCGTTTGGTTTCGCCGGAAAAAGAAGGTGCAAAGGAACAAAACATTGTGAACAAGAACCCGATCCGTCTCACCATCCTTTTTTCTTTTTTGAAGACATGCCGCAGTGGGTGAATGATGGTGAACGAACTCATCCGTCATCGACATTGGGGCGGCACTTCGCAGCACATGCAGCCATTGTCCAAGGTGACAACCCTGCAATTGTCCAAGGAACACACAACGGAGGAAGTGCCAAAGCAAAAAAACAGTTCCTTGGTGGAAATCCCTTTGTTCTTTTCATTTTTCGCACAAGCGTCCTTTTTCTTTTCCTAAGGTATTGCGGCAGCCATCGGCCTTGCTTCATCAATCTTGCCCTGCCAACGAATGAGGTCACCGTCAATGTCCACACTGCCAAACTCATTCACGAAGACTGCCACACGAGCACCTGTGTCGACTCCACCCAGCTTTGGGCGGACGCAATGGCCTTGATGCCTCACAGTCTCGCCTTGTTGGTTAAGAATATGATTTAGCAAGGTGGTCTTGCCAGCACCCAGGAAACCTGTAATGATGCATACCTTGGCCAAACAACACAAGTGAGTCTGGAAAAGTCATACGGTACATAGACGGTTCAGTCCATGGGACGAAAAGTAGAGGGTTTTGTTGGATGATATATCTTTGAAAAAGCAGTGTCATGTAATTCACACACGTACAGTTCATATGTGCTACAAGTATTTTCACAAGGTTGGAGGCTCTTTTGTTGAAGGCCGCCACTAGGGTGGAGGCCATTGCGGTAAGAATGTTCAACTGAGGCTCTGGAAGCCCCGGTCGTTCCATGGTGCACCGCGCGCAGGGTGGGAAGACTTGATCCACATGAAACGGACATCTCGAGCATGTTTTCAGGTGTCACCCGGCCCACATGGTGGCACCACATGAAACAACAACCAAGAGTTGTTTAGCGGTCAAAGTGAATGTGCCAGCCATGTCTTGACCCTTCATGACCCAGTCGGACGACTGGTTGCTTTCAGCCAACTCCAAAGCACGGACGGTCGTCAATGGACGTGTTTTGCGCAGCAGAAATTCAAGACAACCGCAAACGTATCATTCAGGATAGTCTAGTCCGCTGGCAACAGAACAGCAAACAAAACGATTTCAATGCAAATCTGGAGTTGTAAGGCTCTTGAATCTTCTGATATCTTATCCAATCCAGGTCCCAGTGGTTTTTCAGACAATAGACAATGGAATCATTTGGGAACTCTTCAAACTAATTACCAATGTCTTGGCACCACTCCGTAAAATCATGTAAAATCCCATAGAAGCGTGAGGACTGTGGTCGTTGCCTTTGCCTCATGGATTGTCTGATTGGGATGGTGTAGATTGATGCGGCTGGTGTAGATCGGGTGATGTCCGATGTCCGTGGTCCAGGGCTCTACCGAAGCGGTGGTGGGTCAGGTGCTGCCCAAAATGCTGCCTCCATCAGGATGAAGAAGATCAAGCGAAGGAAGGAAGGAAGGAAGGAAGGAAGGAAGGAAGGAGGGGACAACTGGTAGCTCTTCTTTTCAGTGAAACTTGGCGGAAACTGGCATTGTCGAAGAGACCGATCATGGTATGGCGGATAGCCTATGAAATGGTGTTGAGGAGAAAAGCGATGGCTTCCAACATAAGAGATGGCCTCCAACCCACCAGCGACAGCCTATGAAATGGTGTTGAGGAGGCAGGAAAGCGATGGCTTCCAACCGCCTGGTAGAGATGGCCTCCAACCTACTAGCGATGGCCTTGATTCGGTGACAGGAACCCACTGCAAGGGCCCACGGGCTAACTGGCTCGTCTCATTGGTTGGGAGGTCATTTGGGTCAATCACCCGCCAAACGGCGGCTTCTTTATGGTCCATCATGTCATGTCTTTTCTCTATTTTTGAAAAAAGGGTTTCAGCATGATGGCGCCAGTGGCCAACGGACCAAATGGCTGGTGTCAAAGCGATCTCCCATCGGCAACTATACACGCGATATATATATATATATGAGCCACGGTCAAAATCAATTATTTATGCTAAGGATGCTTTCTATCGTTATCGTTTTTGGGGGAGACCTTATCGGTTTTCAGCTTTTTGTTCAGCCAGATGCTTTTGGCATTCGCATTTACATTGTGGATGCATGAAGCGGAGCTACCTACTTGCTGAAATCAGAAGCAGTGGATGACGAGCTTGTTCACAGCTCGCTGCGGACAAAGGCATTGCAATCTCGAGGGGGTTGTGAAATTTGGTGTACCTGTCTCTATCTTAATATTTATCGGCCTTCTGTTGGCTGGGATGTAAAGTACTAACATGTAAGTTCTCAAAAAGAAAGGCTAGACCAATGTCTTCAATAGGGAATTTGGCTGTCTTGTCAGCAGGCTCTGGGCAAGTGGCTGTGAAAGCTGAAAACATATCCAGACGGTTATCGGCGAGTTATCGGTTTCGTTATCGGCATAGTGCCCACATAGAATCCGGATGTTTCAAGAGATGGCTGCAGATTATAAAAAGAAAGACAAACAGCAACAAAAATATTGATTCCGTATCATATGGCTGAAGCCGCCCACTAGGGTACTGTCAGTGGGGCTTTCATTCGACATGCAACAGGTACTGCAAGGATCTGTCAGGAATGATAATAAATACCATCATACATCATAGGTTATCGGTTTTGGGGCGGACCTTATCGGTTTCCAATACGTCCTCACCCTAAGCCATTCACATCGACCTCTCCTGACTAAAGTAGTCTACACTTATTTTGACCCCACCTCATATATATATATGATATGCTACTATTACTAGTAGCTCCTGACACTACTACTAGGAACAAGAAGCTACTAGTAACAAAGGGCATCACTACTAGGACCAAGAAGCTAGTTATATCATGTCGCCCATCGCTGTTTCCGGTGTCCATCGGCATCTCGATCTGGAATTCCTGGGATTCCGGGGTGAACAAAAACAGGGGGTAACGGGGTAACGGGGGGGAGAATTCCGGGAGTTTTGTCATTGAATCAAGGGCACCTCCCACCAAGCTGATTTGAGGACCTGATTCTACCCACTTTGTCAAAAACCCAATGGTCCAATGGTCTAGTTACGCGTAATTGGCTGCTTTCAGAGTGAATGCACTGGGTTTGCAGCGCAGGCCGAAGCAGCGGTTTAGCACGGAGTCCTTGCAGAATGGGCAGTGACTTGGGGCCACCCATAGCGATCTCTGAAACAATGGGTTGTCTTCGCAAAAGGAGCGTGTCATGGTGTTGATGAGTAACTGAATGAGAAAGAAAACACACTTCCGCTCTGCACTGGCTCAAGGCTGGATGACTTTTTGGCAATCGCACAAAATGTTCGTCACTCGTCTGCTTTGCAGCTTTCGGCAGTAGCGTTTTGCTATGCTTCAGGCTCAGGCTTCAGGCTCTTCGACGCTCTTTGACGCTCTTCGACGCTTCTCAGCCTCAGAGCCTCACCGTCACCGCCTCATCGTTTCAAGAACCCACCATCAAGTACCGAGAACACTTGTTTGCTTGCCCTCAACAAGGGTCATGTCTGTAGCAAGGTAAGAAATGACACAGACACATGTGAAACAGGATGCATGCACCTACCACTCAAAAGAAGGAATTACGTTGGATAGCCTACCCACGCAAACCACCATGTAACTAAACGTCCAATGATACATGGTATATGCAAAAAACACACACATGCACAAATCTACAAAGATACTGTCGATACTATGGTTTGATTTTAGACTTGGAATGTCAAAAAAAAGAAGAGTTCTGTCAATCAATCCTTGCAAGATGATCAACATCATAGAATTCACATGAATTCACATCTGTCGACTTGAACACGCGTGTTGTTTCAACTGAAGAGTGTGATTCCAACATGCCTGCAGCACTGCAGCCTTTCGATCCTGGACTTTTCAAAACTTTGCTCAATCGCATAGAGAGAAAGAGTGCCGCCTGGGATGCGAAGATTCGGTTCAACTCTCCAGTTTCTGTGGGAATCAAATCTGTCGGCCCTAGTGTCCACCCCAAAAACAACTGGATTGGCATGTGTGTCAAAAAACCTTGCCTGATGATTTGGTAAACATCCAGGTTTCTCCGTGAATGCCCAATTCTTACCAGCCGTGACGTTGCCCCAAAAAATCAGTGGCCTGGTTCACAGTTGCTAAAACACACAGTTTCTGTAAAAATAAAACCACTGCCTCAAAAGTGTTGGACGTCTCGGAGAGAAATTGTAGCTTGGAAACGACGGTTTTCTTTCGTGAATGAGAGTCACAAGCGATGTGCCGAAAAACTGCAGCCAAAAAACGGCTATGCTCAGCAAGAAGTGCAAAATCACTCCTCCCATGCAGAATGGCTGAGAAAGAATCCATGGCATTCTTTGGTTTGCTTTGGAATTGCCAGGAAACCAACAAAACATAACACGTGGCTGAGAGTGTTTTGATGTGTTTTGGTTTCGTGTTCTCCTGTTGCACAAAAATGAAGACGACAAGTGGTACTCCCGATCAGCTCACCAAAAATTTAATATTCATATACCCAAGAAGGGAGGGGACGAAAGCCAGCCTTTGCGTCAACGGGGGTGCGCTTAGGGTCAGCCTGGCGCTCAGGCATGCCGATGGGGGGGAGGCTGCCTTTTTTCGTCTTGGCTCAGGGGCGTTTTGGAGGTGAAACCCTAAGGAAGGGAGGGGCGCTGGCCTGCTGCGTATTGCCAATGAGTGAGCAAAGATGGCTCTTGGGGGCCCATGGGTGAGGTTTATCGGCAGGCTTTCGGGAGGACACATATATGTCATGGTAGAGTGGAGAAAGCGTAGCTGAAAGCGGTGAAGTTGATATTGCAGATGAAGTGATTGGCTGACATCGGGCAAAGCATACGTTCAGGTGGTGAAGTTGACATCGTAGCCACTCCGACAGGAGGTAGAAACAGAAAGTATAATACATAGGTTTTTGGGGGTGCATTTTCGTCGTGGCTTTGTGTCGCTTTGTCGTTGACAAAAAGGCACCCCGAAGGAAGTGAGGGGCGGCTGCTTGCTGTGTGGTGCCAATCAGTGGGGGGGGTCGAGGGGCGAGGTATCGACAGGCTTTCGGGAGGAGAATATATGTATATAGGTAGAGGAGAAAGAGTGGCCGGAAGTGGTGAAGTTGATCTTGCAGCCAATCGGATAGGGGCAGAGGAGAAAGTAGAATACATAGGTTTGGGGGGGGTGCATCATGCACCCTCCTATATGGAGGGCCCCCCTATGGACTGCCCTTTTGAGTCCGGCAACTAGACCTTTCCACGGATAAAAAAGGGCACCCCCCCAAGCAACTCAAAGCCTTCCGCCTCCAACGCTTGCCCGCTGCAATCTGTTTTCTCTCCTGCCCTCAACAACCCCCCCCAAGCAACTCAAAACCTTCCGCCTCCGCTGTGCCTGCCTCATCCACGCTCCTACCGCATAGGGAGTGCCCTCTTCGGTCCGGCAACGAAAAAAGGACGCCCCAAGCAACGCTAGCTTGCCGGTGACTGCAATCTGTTCTCTTTCCTGCTCTTAAGAGTGCGGTGAGTTCCAACTACTGTTCACGTCCCGTTGTCCGCCCTTTCCTCTCATCGACGTGAACTCCCACCCTGGTAAAGACATGTAAAGACGGTTTACATGGCCTCCTGAGCCCCTCGTGACGCTAATGATGCACAGCACGGCAGCGCCATCACATCGCAGTCTGACTTCCGACGTGATCGACTTGGGTCCTGCCGCAGTCTGCGCCGACTGCTGCCGTTATCTTTATCTTCTTCTTCCTCTTCTTCCTCCTCGTCTTTTTCTCCCTTGGATTTACAAGTAGAGCGGATAAAGTCTCAGCAAGGGCACACCTTAAACATCCTTAAACACAATACCAAATGAATTGGCATCCAAAGGCATCCCGCCAAAAGCCCGGGGCTCCATCCGAAACAAGCGGCGTTCTTCTTTTCATACTTGTCCGCCAGTTTGCGCGAGGTCTCGTAGCTGAGCTCTGGCAAGCAGGATGATCGCACTGATGTGGTTGGGGGGAAGCCGTTGCGTGCAAGAGAGAGGAACTTCTGGAGCTCGCAGTACGCAGATTGCACGTGCCGTAGCCGGATCCGGGACTTCCACGGCCACCTGGCTCCGATTTTCGACTACAAGCTTTTGGAGCAAAATGCACAAAACACACATAGACTTCTCTCCGGTCGAAACTCACTCGACTCCTGAGAAACGAGAAACGACCGGCTTGTGGACCGAGAAAACGTCCGCATTTTCGGGTCTTTTCACAGCGGTACTTGAGCCCGAAAACCGCCCCCAGATAAAACCGGTTTAAAAGGGCTCTGCAAGTGTCCAGGCCACGCATCTTGCAATAGCTTCGTGGATTCCTTCAAATCCTCCGTAAGCTCCGGTTCCTTCAAAATTTTTGCCTTCTTGTCGTAGCCCTTCTTCATGTGTGCCATTTGACGGAATCCTGGGCCCAGCCCGTTGAGGTCCTGAGCTCCGCGGTCGCGTCATCCCCCACGCTTCGCCGTTTCACGCAGGTGATTTGAGATCCTGCTTATCTTAAAAAGGGATAAGACTTTCAAATTTAAAGGGATAGGATTCGGATGTCCATGGATTTTCAACGGAAGAAAACCTCAAACTAATTGGGTCAAGAATCTGATTCCGGGCTTTGCTTCCAACTGTAATCAAAGAAGCGATGCTCTAGGGTGTTGGCTAAGTTCTTCGCGTGGAATCCTGGCTCGCTTCCCGTCGCGACATGCTCCAAAACGCTGAAGATGCTGTCATAGGACTGTGCAGCCACCACGTCCTGCCCGAAGCGGTTCTGGTCCGGCGAACATGGAGCAACGATCTTCCACAGAAAGACGTAAAGCGATTGCGCGTATACGCATATATTAGAGCTCGCACTACATTTGTACATGTTCCACATCACCCCCTACGCTTAGCGAAAGATTGTGTTGCAGCTTCGTTTGCATGGTAGCGGTAAGCCTGGTTGCGCACCTGAAGTGAACACTGAAGGGTGGCAAGGTTGGGCGCACTGGAGCCATTGGGTGGAAGGTGCAGCATGAGTCGTGAAACTCCAGAAAGGTCGGCAATCTAGTATGCAATAACCGAGTACCAAAAGCTAGTAGGTTGGAGGCCATTGCTAGTAGGTAAGTACCTTTGTGGCATCAGTAGCACCCGCGAAGGTGATCACAAGGTCGCAATCAATCTACACAACTCACCGTGGCTGTCACATTCTAGGGGCGTGTACGGCGTGCATCAGCTACTGGAGTTCCTCGAAACCTTCCAAGCTTGGTGGAGAAGGAACTTTCCAAGCCAAATGAACGCTACTAGGAGCAAAGGGCACCGCTACGAACGGAGCAAGGACGCTGCTAGGGTTTTTGGATGTTTTTGGTTTACTGCAAGCAGCAAGAAGCTACAAGTAACAAGGGCAAGAAGCTTCCTTGATAAAGTTCTACCTCCAGCGATCCAAAGGTGAGACCACGGAGTGGGTCGCAGCCGAAGCCTTGTGGGAGGCTCTTCGAAAGAATCCCCCAAAGAGCGAGCGGCTTGGGTAAACGGCACACATGGAGCGACATGGGGAAGACAGTCGGCTTTGAAGAAAGTCAAAGAGAAGAAGAGCCAGATGCACAGACAAATGGTGAAAGCCACGACCAATGGAGAGAGACTTGAAGATTGGGCTGGATCACCTGGAGATCGGAGGAGTGCGAGCTGCCGTCGTCTTGGGATGTGAGTGAGGACATGTTCCCTTAGTTTTTCGCTGGATTGCTACTTCTACACAGGGGAACGAGCTTCTAGGATTTGGTAAGCACGGCGACATGCCCTAAACTCAGGTGATGCAGGACCATCCTTCCTACATTGGGTGACGACGACAGCCATGGAGTCAGATTCAGCTCGTTGGGCCCAAGAGGTTGGCACAGTGGGCAAGGCAGCGAAGCCAGGCAGCCTGACTCAAGGTCAAGGCTCACCTGCCGACACACGGGACGAGCTCCAAATGGCAGTTCACAAACACCTGGTGTTCAGAGGAGGCAAAGAACTATTTTGCGGAGAAGGGGACTGAGTCGATGCCAGCAGGAGAAGCACACTGGCACAGCATTGTTGAAGGGCCGTGAAAAAGGGGGCTAAGGGGATGCGCAGTAAACCTTGAGCCGTGACTTTCGCGAGTTGTTCTATGGTCACAGAGCTGGCTTATTAGCCCGAAGCACCTGGGTCAATAACTACACCTGGGTCTACCAAACTCCCCACCTGACTATGTCTTCCGCACAGATCAGCTTCCAAAGGAGGCAGCCTTAAAGCAAAAACTCACATGATGCAAGCTTCAGTTTCACGGAAAAAGTAAAAACATAACATTAAGAGTAGTGGTATTTCAAGATCGCCAGAGCTCCCACTCATTCTACACCTCCTAAGTCTATTCACAAAGTCGGACTAGAGTCAAGCTCAACAGGGTCTTTCAACAGGCATTAGGACGATCACCCAATGCAGCCGGACACATTTTTGAAAGTTAGGAGGTGAGGCTAGACGATGGAAAGGCTTCACCACATGAAATTCAAACAGAAACTATACAGGGACCAGTAGAACTGGACGATCACAGCACTGGCAACAGGCCCGAAGTGGAGAACCATGGGTGCGTCCCAACAGCAACCTCCAGAATAGACACCAAAGGCATCGAAGCAAGTTACCCGTTCATTCAGGTCAGAAGCGAGGTGCTCAGGAGGCCGATATCACTGGACAGTTGGGTTGAGGCTCAGAGGCCATCGCTCTTAGGTTGGAGGCCATCGCTTCCTCCAACCTAAAAGCAATGGCCTCCAACCTAAGAGCGATGGCCTCCAACAAAGAAGCAACGGCCTCCAACCCACTAGCAATCGCTAGTAGGTTGGAAAGCGTTCCTCCTTCAAAAAGGTTACATTTCAGGATTTATTTGCAGGCCAAATGGATCAGGAGTTATGGCGCAGACCTTTACGGAGTGGAATCAAATACGAATCGAGGAGATTTGAGGAGCAACGCTCATGAAGAGTGCAACAAACGAATTGAGGAGATTTGAGGAGCAGTGAAGAGCTTGGTTCATGCACACGTTGACGACTTCTTGTTCGGAGGCAAAGCTAGCATCATATCAAATTCACCAGAAAATATCCGAGCAGCATTTGAGTGGGCACCTGGGAGGAACGACAGTTCATCCAGTGCCGAGTAGAGGTTGAGCAAAAGGAATTGGTGGAATCGAGCTGAGACAAAGCAACTTCATCAGCTTCATCGGAAGTGAGGATTACAAGAGAAAAGAGCAGGCAGGCCGAACTGCCTACAACAGAGGCTGAACAGTCACTGTCCTTAGAGGAGCAGTGGGTGAATGGGCAAACCTGTTTCATGTATGCAGCCGACGCGAGCATGTTGTTGACACAGGTACCCACAAGCACTGTACAGGTGATTAATAGACCAACAAGCTGATCAGGGACATCAAGGAGATTCAAGATCAGGCATACCGAATCCATGCCTTCAAAGAAGGAGGAGGATTTGAAACCTGTGGTTTGGTTGGTTTGGTTGGATGCAGTTGATGCACACCGGCCAAACAACCTGGACTCCACGGAGGGATCTTGATCGGAACGTCGAATGCCCAACTTCGAGCTGGGACAGAGCTCCAGCGTCGCCTATACAGGATCCGGGAAGATAGAAAGAGTCTGCAGATAACCTGCAACAGCAGAACCATGGCAGCTCTCACCGAGGATGATGTGGCCTGTTTGAGATGTCGTGGAACGAGATGAAAGGCTTTCACATTGACCCTTACAACATTGACAAGTCAGTGAGGGCAACAAGGGCCATGTTGGTGGCCGATGCAAGGAACCTCTACGGCAAGTTGATGAGGGCAACTCCATGTGTGAAAGGGGCGGAAAAAGGATTCACAGGCAATGAGGTTAAGACAGAACCTTGAACGTCGGGTCGAGGGTGGGGGAATGCAGTCTGACGGTACAAGGGAAGGTGCAAGGATGGTTGTTGCAGCTTGGTTTTCGTTAGAGGATTGCTCATAACGTCTCAAGAAGAAGAGGCGTGCAGCCAGTCTCGAACCTGTGGACTACAACACAACGTGCACACTATATAATATACTAGCAACAAGCAGCAATCTCAACAACAAGACATAACACAAAAAAAACAGCGACTCCCCAATGTTTAACGAGTTCCGCGTCAAATGAAATGCGGGGGGGAGTGCAAATTGAACTGCATTTGTACATGCTCCACTTCATTAGGTTCAAGACGCCTCTAGGATCAGTGAAAGATTGCGTTGCCTGCCGCTTTGTTTGCACATGCCTCCAGAAATCTCCAGAAGACCAGAGTCCTTTTCATGCAACCATTTTCATGTATTTTCATGTTCCATGCGCACGCGGGTAGAATCCATGTAAAGACTGATGTTCCACAAAATGTGCCCCATAATGCTACGCACGTCTCCTGAATCACCTCTTGCTTGAGGAAACGGTTCTTGTCCAGAATCTGGCGCATTGCCTCGATTGTGAAGGCTTTCAGGTTGCGCTTGGCACACTTGCCGTTGTCCTTCATCAAGCTTTCCTGAAGCATTTCGACAAAACCTGGAGACACCCCAACATGAGGAACCGCCCCTGGTAGACCTAAGACTTGAAAGTGGGTTGCCGATGCAAGTCACATGTTAAAGGGGGGTCCTAAGTCCAATTATCTTTTTGATGAGCTTGTTAGATTCAATCTGCACCAACCAAAACAAAGGAAACACATGTCTGCCAATCCAAATCTCGGCCAAGATTTTCCGGTAGGTCGAATCCTCAGCTTCTAGGTTTGGCGTGAAAGGCTGAGTACTCAGCTTTAAACCACAAACATGTTGTACATTAAAGCAATTAAAGCACAAAAATATCAGGCTTCGGTTGTCCCCGAGACGTGAGCAAAAAGATGAACCTCATGGACGTCAGAAGAAAAAGGAAGGCTTTTCATGAAGGATAGTCGGACGCAGAAATCGGATTCAGGGGAACCAAGTTGGAAACGATCGAGAATCTCTCTCGAACTCATCGATCTCCTCACTCGCTGAAAGGGATGTTCTCAAAGTTTAGTGGGGAGCCTAGGGTACGGAGTCCTGGGGATGGCCTCCACCCTACTAGCGATGGCCTCCACCTAGGGGAGTCCTAGGGATGCTTCATTCTTTGGGATACTAGTAACAAGAAGCTACTAGGAGCTCCTGACATCGCTACTAGGAGCAAGGACGCTACTGGGGGCTCCAGAAGCTACTACTACCCAAAAATGTTCCATCTTTCTCCTCTTGCTCGCCATCCTTTGCACATCTAGACAGCCAAGCAGCTTTTTGGATGCAAGGTCGGAAGCGTCGATGGAAAAAGGCAGGAATGGTGTCTTCCTTCCAGCTGAAGGACTTGAGGTGTTCTTTCACCCAGCTTTCAAAGAAAAGCACGGGCTGCTCAGCCAAGGCATTCTCTTGGTAGTGTTTGTTCTCGACTTCCTTGTTTACGCACTCCACGATCTTTTCGACGAAAAACCGATCGCCGGTCCAGTAGGCCAACACGGCCACGGTGTAAAAGTCTGCTTTGGTCACCTCAGGCCTTAATCTGTACAGTACTTGGTTGTGGTGGTCATGGTAATGGTGAACATTGAGAAAGTGCCCCCTTCTCATAATCCGTGTAAAACTCATTATCTTGTCATCCTTATGTCTAAAGCTGTTGTTCCTGTTCAACTGCCGGAACTTGTGCTCGAACACCTTCATGATACCTCTTTTTTGCTTGTTGTTTAAGCGTTGGTTGTTCTCCACTTTGCGTTTGAACAACGTTTGAGCCCCGCCCTCCGATGTCTCTTTCTGACCTCTGCAGCGTCTGCGCGCTTCTCGGTAGATGCAAAAAGTGATGAGCAAATTATTAAAAGTGTTATCTTCCATAATTTGTCCAACTTCATAAGCGGAAAATTTGTCTGCCCCTTCTTTTTCATGTTCTTTGTCAATGGTCTTCTTCACGGTGGTCGCCTGCTTCGCTCTGCCTGAATCTTTTCCCTCCTGCTTTGAGAGCTTTGGATTCTGCTCCCATTGCTGTTCCATCTTTTCGGCATTCGAAACTGTCTTATCTGTCCTTTTCGCCTGGTCGTTGGTCTTCCTTGCCTTTCTTACTCGATCTAAGTCCTCTTCGGGCTTCCCTGCTGGGGAGTCTTTCTGCAAAGCCTTTTCGTGGTTTCTTTTCTTGGCCTTCTTGTCTTCCCGTTTCTCCAATGCAATGTCCTTCTCTTCCTT
>CAXAMN010021721.1:2184-14420 GCA_963970005.1 Durusdinium trenchii
CTACTAGTAACAAGGGCATCGCTACTAGGAATAAGGAATAATAAGGAACTCTTGCCTAAACCACACTGTCTGAAACGGATTCCCAGCGGGCAGCCGAGGCTCCCACGTGCTCCGGGCGGCACGCCGTAGAACTGGATGTCCTCCAAAACCACAACAGGAAATGAAAAGGCAGGACAGGTGCTTTTATTGTGATGTTCAAGAGCGAAATGATTCAGGTAGAAACGACTTGCACAGACTTTTTTGCGGACTGTTGTTCGCAGAGTGATCGGGCACAAACGAGTGTTGCCCGTGAGGCAGCATGACTTCGAAAATCGCCTTAAAAGTTGGTGAAGGTGACCGCGATCTCGAAATGACCAAAACTGATGACCACTCCGTCAATTGTACTTGTGGATTTGGCTCGATATTCGGCATCCGCTGGACGCACCCGCACACGAACAAAAAGAGGTCGCCATGTCATGGCAATAGTGCAGTGCTTCAATGCCCAAAGCCTGGCCTGTGATTGGACAAGGACCTCCAAAGCCCGTTCTGCCATACCACATCTAAGGCTCCAACTCCCTCAAGCGATCAACTTTCTGCAAGCTGAGAACATTCAGATCAAAAATTGGTCTACCATCACGAACGGTTGGGCTCACGGCTTGTGTGAAGTTCAACGTTACAACGTTCGATCCATCTTGCGTTCCACACGGTAGACGTCCACGGGCAGGGAAATGATTTCTTTGGAACGACTGCTGTTCCTCCTCTGAAATTGAGAATTCAGAATCGATGGCGATGACATGAGCTGAAGATGCACTGGTAACAAAGGGCATCGCTACTAGGAACAAAGGGCTACTAGTAGCAAAGGGGATAGAGTGCCCTCTTCTTGCCCTCTTCTCTGGGCCGTACGCAATGCTCGCCCTCTTTGGGAGGAACGATCGCAGTTTCTTCTGAGTCTGAGAGAGGGCGTGCTTTGTGAGTCGCCTCACTCAGAGGTGTCGGGACCTTTCAAGGCGAGTCAACTTCGAGCGACTCGCAAGTCTCCACAGCGCACTTCTGGTTGAGTTTGCAAGCAGAGGCTTTGGGTCTGTCTGAACGAGTACTCTGTTGAGACTGAGACCCTTGTATTTTTTGTGCTTGAGATGGAACCATTCAAACAATGGCAGGCTGATTCGCTTCAAGATTCTCACCATTCACAGGTGTCGGGCTTGGTCGCCGGTCTGCCAGATTCAGCTGAACGCCCCATGGGTGTCTCCTGGATTCTCATCTCGGTCCTCTGTGGCCAACTCTTCACCCATGGAAAAGTGGGAGCTATAGCAGCTAAAGGCAACGAGCTAAAGGGTCGGCAACTCGCAAATCTGAAATGCTTCCAGAATTACCTGATGTAGCTGCAGTGGTTGGTGTGGCAGAGGTCAATGCTGTAGTCGTATGCAGCATCCTTCCCGGAAGGACATGATTCTTTCTCACCCCCTGACCATTCCCGTGGTTGAAACATGTTGAAACCCTTGTCCCCAAGCATTGCTACATCTTAATGACTATTTGCAAAAGACCATGTCCAATGCGCGTGGACTCAGCCATGGGACGGCGAAGCCAGCTCATTGTCATGATCATCAACTGTACTAGACAAATCAAAAAAGGAAACGCTTTGGTCCACCGGGACCGCACCAGTCAACACGCTGTTACTTATAGTTGTACAAATACATTTAAAAAAAACTCGAGGGGCGAACTCCTTTTCCATGCTAGTGAGTCAGAGTTCACTTTTATTTCCACTCTTATTTCCTTTTGAAGTCCGATGGCTTCATCTGCATCCGCAAAAATTATGCCTTTCGAGGAGCTGGCGTCTTTTTGTCGACCTTCCAAACAAAAGAACTTCTCAAAAAAAACAAGTAGGTTTGCTGCAAACGAGTCCTGTACATTTTGCTGCTTGATCAAAGCAACGCCCCATCGCTGAGCAATGAACCGTCACAACGGTGAGATCGAAAGCTTCCATCCCTTCATCTCCAAGGCCATCCCAGGCCCGAACGATCTATCCAACGAAACCACCTGAGGGTCTGTCAGGATCAAAATTATGGCTTTCTTCGAGACAACCCGCCAGTCCCCCCCGATGCACTCTTTGCAAGTCCAGAACCTGCTTCCCACGGCTCGCTTCTAGTAGCATCCTTGCTCCTACTAGCGATGCCAGGAGCCCCTAATAGCGTCCTTTCTCCTATAGTAGCGATGCCAGGAGCCCCTAATAGCGTCCTTTCTCCTATAGTAGCGATGCCAGGAGCCCCAAATAGCGTCCTTGCTCCTAGTAGCGATGCCACGAGCCCCTAATAGCGTCCTTGCTCCTAGCGATGCCAGGAGCCCCTAATAGCTTCCTTGCTCCTAGTAGTACGGCCAGGAGCCCCTAGTAGCGTCCTTGCTCCTAGTAGCGAGAATGCCTGAGGGTCCACATGGCCATGATTTCCATTGTGCGGAAATCGCCAGGCAAGTAGTGTTCACCGACCATGAGTCGCGGGAACACATGGTCGCCTTCTTCCACTGTGTACACGCAACATGTCACAAAAATCATTCTTGCCATGCTACGCCCTTTCCAGTCAAACGAGAATAGAATTTTGCGACTGCACTGCTCTTGGCGTACCCAGCTTCTAGTAGCTTCCTTGCTCCTAGTAGCATGGCCAGGAGCCCCTAATAGCGTCCTTGCTAGAGTTGTTCCAATCGCACATTTGTCGGGGCACATCGCGGGATGTGCAGGGTTGGGGCAGGGCTTTCTGGGGCAAGAGAGAGAGGGCAGGGCTTGTCCGTATCTTCAGACGCGGGGATACAGATTTGGCAAGTGGGGCAAGGTACGTCAAATGGAGACAAGTGGCAAGAGGGCAAGAGAAAGCTCAAAAAGTCCGTATCTTCTGCGGGCAAGTTAAGTGTTCCAGCTGCCTGTCTTTGCCAGCTGCAAATCTCCAGCACCAAGTCCGTGAAGCATCTTTCTGTCTGCATTCCATTAAGACAGACTGATCATACCTTGGCACATCTTCACTCATCTCCTTGAATTGAAAAGAGAATTTGCAAATTGTCTTGGGTTGCCAGGCATGCAACCAATGATCTCTGGCTCCTGAAAGCCTGGCACGAGGGCAAAAGCCCTCTAGAAGGGCTCGGTCTGGTCCGGAGTAATCTATCGGATGTGCTTCTCCACCTCATTGTGATAGGACTGCCGCATGATCAACTGCAACTCTGGGAAGCTGTCACATCCTGACGCATTGGACTGCTTGGCTGTTCCAGGATCAAAATTCCAAAATCGCGCGGATCGGGCGGTCAGAGAGCTGGTGGTGATTTGCTTCTTCCCAAGCTCATGATCAGCAAAACTTTGCAAATCTCTTCTCTCTCGGGCCATGGCGAGCAACCCTTCACTGATTTTTGAACAATGCTGGTGCATATGGGCCAAGCTTGCTACAAATCTGCGCTGTAAGCAACAAATGAAACATGGAAGGAAAAGAAACAAGATCGACTGCGGAGGTCAAACAGCCAACAATCAATGAAACAACTTGTCAGAAACAACCATGTTGAACCTCTGGCTCTCACTGAATGACTGAACCAAGGAAATGAACTTCTCTAAGTTCAAACCCGTTCACACCTCAGGTCTCAGGCGGAAAGACCCTGAATGCCACACCCAGTCGGAAAAATTCACCACAATCTGACCAAACTTGGAGCTCGCGATGTGCACTTGCAGGCCTTGTGCAAGAAGGCGGCCAACTCTTGTTCAGACCTTGGGCTGTCGGGGGATGTTTTCCAAGTGAAATTGAAAGCTACAGCCAAGAGGGATCATTTTCGACCGTTTGAACATGCAAAGCCCACAAGTTAGGGACTAACATGGGCATCTGACTGTGCTGGCTGACGTCTTCAGGATTCTTCAGGGTCTTCCAACCTGTGCATTTTGTCAAGCTTTGAAAGAAAGGTGAAACTCCTTTAAGTGCAGAGATGGTTGCCATACAAAGTGAACATCAAGTGGCTCGGCAATGCTCGGCACCATCTTTTTCAAACCTGCCCCTTCGCTTTGCCATCTCGAACATGATCGCCCCTCACTTTGCAAGGCTACAGGCTTCAGCTGCTGAGCATTTTGGATGTGTGGCCAGCAGTAGAGCCACTATGTGGAGCTGTCACTCCAGTCGGAGTCACTAAACTCGCTCACAATGGCATCGTTCTCTCTAGTCTGGCTCACACCCGCATTCTCATCAGCTTCAGCACCAGCTTTGCCACCAGCTTCGTTGTAACCAGCAGGGTCACTGGCAGAAGGTTGCGCAGCTCGAGGTGCATAGGGATTGGGTGGAGCAGGCCGGCAAATATTCCGGCGGGCAGCCTTGTGTCTAGACGCCGCCCAAAGGCGGTGCAGCCGCCGATGGACGCGTGGGCGACGCACCCGAGGTGAAGCTTTTGTGGTTCTCTTAAGCTGTGGAAGTTCGGTTTTTCTCCAGTCATAAAAGGAAGCCTGGGTACGGAGGGACACGTGTCGCTGTAGTCTCTGCATCGTGTATATGTCTGGCCACTCAATCTTGAGCAAGTATGCTCTGAGGTACTCAACCTGGGAATGCGAAAGAGGCTTTCGAAGCCGTGGTGTTTTGTAAGTGTTCTCCCATGGTTTGGGAAGGTGTTGTTCCATGAACTGCTTCCAGATTTGCCCGCGGTTCCGGAAGAACGTTTCCAATGGGCCTTCGTGCGTGCTTTCGTGCTCCTGAAGGTATTTCCACCAGGCCATGAAGTCAATCACAAGGGCTCCAAATCGACGCATGTTGGGCAGTTCTTCTTTGCCAAGGAACTGCGGATTGATCTTTCTCAAGTGTCGGCCCACGGCCCTTTTCCGCAGTTGAGCAAGAAAACGCGCCAGTTCGCTTTCTGAGGGCTCTTCCTTCAGCAGCAATAAGAACTGCAGGGCAGCCTGCAGCGCAGGGACTTCTTTTGGCGAAAAAGGCAAGGCCACTCTGTCGTTCAAATTGAACTGCTTCGGATACCCTGCAAGCAAAGCTGCTAGAACTGACTCGTGGACATTGGCCTCAAGGTTCTCACACCGTTCGAGCAACCTGCACAAGCCTCCCCAACGAGCTTCTGGAGTATTCCCTGAGAAAAGAATCTTCCACAACTCCGGAGCAACGTCCACGATTCCTTCCGACTGCTGGCGCAACTGGGCCACCATTCCATCCACTTCTCCTTCTCGACCGTGAGCTTGAAGCGAGATCGTCAAAAAGCGCTTTGTTGATTCCCAAAGGTCCTGAGGATGTGGTGGTTGGGATGCTGTACATTGAGGCATCTCCTGTGTGTAGCATCTGAGTGCAGTGTCCTTCCGCGCGTCATGAGCACAGAATGGGAGCTGCACTTGACTAAAGAGCTGCAGGTCGTTGTGGACACTCAGCAACAGCCTGGCCACAAACAGGTGCCAGTGTGATTCCGCCAGGCAAGGTCCTGGCACCAGGCCGAGCAGTGCGGAGACACAGCTTTCGCGGTCTTCCGCCTCTCGAGTGGCAATGGGTTTTTCATCATCTCCAAATGCGAGCCACTGGACAGTGTCCATCGGTCGCTCACCCTGAAGCCTGAAGGTACAATATACCGGCCAGAGTTGCAAAATTTGGCTGAATTCATTGTTCTCTATCTGTCCTATTGGGATCGCGTCGAAAGCATGCTCAAACACCTGTTCAGGCCGCGATGTGACGCAATGCCTGCAGGCCGATCGATAAAGCCTTCCTCCAGCACGAGCCCAAATTGGTGTGCCCTGATCTTCAGGGAACGTCTCTTCTCGCACTGAGCTGCGCAAAAGAGGGATGCCAAGCGCGGTGCACACGGTTTCCTGCACTTCTCGCAAATGCCACGCATCGTGGGCTGATTGCAGTCGGAGGAACCGGACCAAGTGTATCACTGGTTCATCTGAGGGAGATACGTAGGCCGCGTCCTGAAGTTTCTCACTGTTGTCCAGTGGCCTCACTAGTGGGTTCACCTCAGAATCTTCAGCCTCCTTGCCATCTTCGACGTCCACGAATTCCATCTGTCTCAACATTTCGTCTTCTAGGATTTGTTGCGTGAAATAGTTTGCAGACCACTGGACGGGCTGGTCAAAGGAGGACTTTGGAATCTTTCTGAGCCTTACCATTTCCACTTCTTCCTTTTCGGGAAACACCCATTCATCATTTTGTGGGCCCATCATTTTTGGGCGCTTTGGACTGTGCTGGACAATGTGTTCGACCAATTTTAGGTCTTCATCTTGGTGTCTCTCAACGTCTAAAGCTTTGCAAACCTCCTCAACCTGCGCCAGAAAGGGCATCCCCCCTTCACCGTATTCGTGAATCACTGGCACATGCTTCACAGCCAACTGCTGCCAAATCTTCCTCGCTCTGGCCCCTAAGAGCCACTTTTCCTTGACGTGTTTGTTCCAGTTTTTTATATTACTGGGTTGTTCACCTCCATCTTTCGCCAATATGTACAAACGTCTCGCTACATGCCTCTGCAAAAATTCCCACGAAAGTTCTTTCCCATCGCGGGAATCCACATACATCCTTCGGATTTTGGGGTTGGCCGCCATGGCTGTGTGGCTGCGCAATCTGTGCCAAGGTCTACACAAGTCATATATGTGAATGTGAGTCCTGTCTGAGCTACTCAACGTTTGTCTTCAGTACATCCACCTACTAGCCGCTGGCTAACGTCGGGGAACTTGAGCACGGCAAATAAACATGGGTGAACAACATCGGCGTCTTTGTTCGGGCAACGACCATGTCAATGTGATTTCCGCTTCTCGTTATGCTGAGGAGCCGTGCCAAACACCAGACCTGAAAGGAAGAGGCAAGTTGAATAAGTTGAAGCGAAGCCCTGTAAGAGCCTCCACATCTGGCTGGGAATTAATCGCGCATGAGCACATGGGAGTGCTTTTAAATAGGGAGACCTCCCAAAGACCCCTTGGAAGAAGGGAGATACACTAACCCATTGATTCGGAATTTCTGGTTCAAGCGGTGGCACCTTCCAGCGCTGCGGACCCTGCTAATCGCCAGCGTGGTGGTGTCGCGTAGCGTAGCCATGGACTGGCATCGTGGTGACCTTGTGAACGTCGTGTTTGGGCGCTCATGCCCGGATGTTGAAGAATGTTGAAGATGGGATTGAAGCACTGGTTTGGGAATGTCGCACCAAGAACATATGACATAGTCATCGTACCTTTCCTTTGGGCGCCACACTGCATCTTTAACGAATCCACCATTTTGCTCCACCCCACTTTGGATAGTGGGTGTGCACTTTCATCGTTCGATTGGTTCTCAGGACTGGCAAGCTTTTGGTTGACATCGACCATTCTGTGTCTGTGAAATGATTGTGTTCGGTGACTGATTCTGGGGTGGAGGATTCTGACACCGGAATCGTTCCTATTCGAAGCCTTGGGCGCCAGCCTTTCGCCGGGGAAAATGTCCCAGGCTTTGCAAAGCATTGGGACTTCGCTCTGATTTTGACTGAGGCTGAGAGATGTGGCTATTCACTCACGCGCCAAGATGTCTTTGATGTGAGGATGCCGATTTGCCCTGCAATTTCTTTTGCTGTTTTGGAGCCTTTCGCCCGGCAAGTTGTCTTTTGACCCTGAGTTTGCCTGGACCAAATCATTGACTTGTTGGGCGCTAATACGGTTGGATCCACAGCTGCTGATGTGAAGAGAAAGACTGGACTGTGTTGCGTCATGGTCCTGTGGTTGATCGTCTTTCCGCCTTTGTTACCAAAGCGTCGCTGCGTGCAAGAAAGGGGAATGTGTAATGTTTTTTTTTTAATGGCTCATCTGAGGGCGAGCTTGTCCGGCCAAGAGCATTGTCTTTCAGCCTTGCAAAAGAAGCTCAATTAAGTGCGTCTACGAATGTCTACGACGCCCAACATGGCTGCGACACTCAAGCCGATGTGGCAGGTGAAACTTTGCGAGGCATTGGGCAGGCTGGTTGGTTCGGACTTGCAAGGCTTTCCCAATCCAAATTCCAGCTCACATCCGAAGCCCTCAACTTCCTGGGCAAAGCGTGTCATCTCCTTTCTTGTGGGGCACTCCAGTGCTTTGGAGATGATTGTCAGCTATACACTCATCCGAAAGCGTCTCTTTGGAAGGGATACATCAAGGTTGCTGACACGCTCTTGGACCAAATGTTAAATCTGGCGTCAGAGGAATCGCAAAGCTCCAGATCACAGCGCTGGTCCTCGTCGCGTGAAGCGCGCGCTTCACCACTTTCCGCGAACTGCTGAAGCTATCGATGCTGCATTACGTCGGCGCTGCTCCTGCTCTTACGTTACGGAATGTTCCGCAACCAAGTCGCGACTCGTCCTATCTGAGGCTCCCAAGTCAGGGTGGGCGGCCAAAGTTGTCAGGCTACAGGGCATGGCTTCATGGTTGGTCGCTGCAAAGGAGCCACCAACATGCCAACATATTGGTGTCACAGTCATTGAGAGAGTGAAGTCCACTTCATCATTGAAGTCTACTTCATCTTTGACCTTGTCGGCCAAGCATGTCCAGATGAGTATGCGGTACCAAGATTGGTGGCAACAAGATGTGAAAGTGAGATTCAGGCAGATTGCAGCTGAAGTTGCAGCTCAGCTCAAGCAGTCCAGTCACCTACCGAAGTCTCAGCGCTGTCTCTCAACCAGAAGGGCTCTAACGGTGGACTACGTGGAAGAGCGGGTGGCACGGCCATCCTCTCATCATGGCCTATTCGCCCACATCCGGCTACTATGCCTGAGGAAGTTGCTCTGTCCACTAGGGTTCCGTGATGGAATCTGTGATTTGGGGCACGGCATTGGCATCTATGCGGCTGCGTTGTATGGTCCAATTACACACTAAGACACAAGTCTCACCAAAGATCTTGAAAGCACTCCTCGCACTTATGCAAACTGTGCGTCGTGGGGTGGCCTACAAAGGTCCTGCTCTCATTGTGGGGGACATGAACACCGACTTCGAGGATTTGCCACATTGGCCCTTGCTCTGGCCACTGGCTGGCGCGATTTTGGCCATACGCGGCTGTGAAATGCACGGGGGGGGCAGCCCGATGTCAAGCCTGCGGACAACCTGGAGCTTGCCCAGAAACTCTAAGGAGCCTGAGGTTTTCCAAACCAAGACCTCTGAATGCTGCAACACACAGGGAGCCAGATTCCAGAAAGCCCATGCTGCCAGAGATCCTGACTGAATGCTTTTAGCCTTTTGCTCCGCCTTTGAGAAGAGCCTGAAACAAGTTAACGCTGAGGGGCATGCTGTCGGTGTTTCTGAATCGTTCTTGGGAAGGTGCAAGAGCTCTGTGAGAGCTGTGGCTCCTTTGGCAAAGAAGGCGAGAGCTGATGATTTCCAGCCGGGCATTTCTCAACCAGCATCTTCGGCGCGTCTCTTGGGCCTCCTTTCGAGCTTTCACAAGCGGGAGGACCGCACGACATGGTTGATCTGCACGGAAGTTTGGAATGCCATTCATTCTGCGCGGTGAATTTCCTGAGGGGCTTCAGCAGATGGTCACTTGAGCATCCGCCATCCAGGCCGTTTGTCTTGGTTCTTTACCAAGAACTGCTGAATGTGGTACACACACAATGAACATCAGCTCCGACTCCATGAATGTCGAGCGCTGGCATCTGACATGAAGCAGGACTGTGACTGTGCTTTCTTTGCGGTCAGAATAGTTCGCAATTTTTCGACTATCCATGAGGCGGAGATTTTGCGAGTCAGATGGCCAAAACAAGGTCTACAGGTGCTTGAGTGTGTAACACAACCGACTTTTATGGAAGGAATGCCAATTACCTTCACGGCCAAGAAGCTGATGCGACAGCCATTCGAGGCAAACAATTATGTAAGTCGTCCTTGACCGTCCTGTCAAGCTTCGATCACATGGTGGCTTCGCAGAAAGTGCTTCGCTTTGATGCTTTCCAGCAGCTTTGGCAGTATTTGCATCCTCGTTTTCAGCAGCTTGGTGGTGCCAAGGGTTTTTCCTCGTGGTGCCTCAGGAGGAGCCTAATTCACTTCTAACCTTCCTGTACCTCTCATGTGAAAATCCGGTGGGGTCCAGACAGACTCAACTGAGACAAGAGGCAAAGCCGCGAAACCCATTGATTGGGGTCCCCCCCTATTTTAATACACACCCACATCACAAGTGAGAAGCTCCTCGACCTGAGCCGTTTCTTCAAACTTGGCAAAACACAAAAGCCAGCAGAGCAAGGGGAAGACCCCTCTAGGGTAGGGCTGATCTCCCACTGTTTCGATCTTCCTGATTAGGCTCAATGTTTCTGCCCCGATCCAGTCATAGGTATTCCTGCAGATCGAGCTTAGTTTCCCTGCGGCCGAAATGAAAAGAGCCAAAACATCTCAGAGAAGAACTTCGTCATCCACTCCCAAGCCAAACTTGACACATGTCCTCACATCGGATGCAACGTTTCATCCACCCTCTGAGCTTTCCCGGCCGCCGCGCAAGGCGTAGCGGCATGGTCGGGCTCGCAGAGATTGGCGCCACACCTGACCAGCATGGCTCGCTGAATTGCTGAAAAGCTATGCGCCAGCTTGAAAACATGTTCAGACATGACCTGGCAGCCAATTGCCAATATTATTGCCTCCAACCTAGCTTGAACAAAAAAGTTCAGAGATTGTCTCCAACTGTATCTCATTGTTTTAGTCTTAGGCTCAGCCCTGGTTTAGGTAGATGGGATGCTTTACAGGAAGCTCGTCCCATTACTACCGACAGCTGCGGTCTCTTGGCTCAGACCTTCAGTCCATTTCACTCCAAACACTCTGGATTTCGCCCTCGGGGTTCCGGTGTGGTGCGCTCCAAGCTGGTAGCGATGGCCTCCAAACTAGCGATGGCCAAACGAAGAGTGGCCTCCAAGCTACTAAACCAGAAACCTGTAGACGTAAGGCCTCCTTGCTCGGCCTCCAACTGCGCGGATACCGTTCTTCATGTCGAGAGCTCGGCTCGGCGCCAGGCTGTGGGGCTGTTCGGGTGGAAAGGCGAAAAGCTCCGATCCACTGAGAACGAAACATGTCCATCCAAGGGGCTCAGTGGACTTTCAATGCGGCAGCTTTCTTCGGAATCAATGCCAAGGCCCAGGCAAACCCTTTGCCGATGTGGCAAATGCTGTACAATTGTGCTGTATCAAACTCGGGGTCAAATCCTGGCTGTGACCGGATGTCCCCGCTGATGTGGCTGATGCCTTCATCTCAAAAGTTGCTCGCTTTGGAGCTCGACCGGCAAAGCTATCTTCGCTCTCAGGTCAGGCACGCCTACAGACTCTCTTCCGACTCCAGAAAAAACAAATCACTACTATCCCTTTTAGCATCTTTTGGCCTTTATTATATACCTTACTACATCTTACTACTAGGAACGAGAAAGAGCACTTTCTCGTAAAAGCCTTGGGCTCCACCATGCTCCAGTCACATCATTCGGTCGCATCAAACAATCAATTACTCCATTTATGTGGTTCCTTTCTTGGCCTCTAAAGCTTCCTGGAAGATTTTGAGCCCTTGCTCGCACTCCTCCTCGCTGACCTACCACAATCTGTAAGTGGTGAAAATAAACAGTCAAAGAAACAGCCAAACCGCATCAAACGGCCAAGCTTCCTGCCGTCAACGGTGGGATGATGCGAATGGTCTCGAAAATCCTATTGTCAACAGCCAACTTTCGCAATTGTGTTGCACAAAGTCTTCAACATAAATGTGTATCGATTTGCGCTAGGTCTTTGAGGGGCAAAAGTGCCAAGAGCTCTGCAGCTTCTGTGAAGGTGCTCTGCATGTCTATAGTCATTGGACAACCCAGGATACCGCTCAAGAACAGAGCCGCTTTAAAATATGCAGAAAAACATAGATCTAAGAGATTCCCCCTAGATTCTGGAGAATTCTGCCAATCAGAGCAATGCATCAGAGAACAAAAACTGGAGAATGCTTGGAGAAAAGAAAAGGAAGAAGTAAAATGCTTGGAGAAAGAATGCTAGTAGGCTGGAGGCCATCGCTAGTAGGCGGGAGGCCATCGGTAGTAGGTTGGAGGACTTAATCTATCTTAATCTGGAAGAGCCGAAGACGCCGCACCCTGTGGGAAGCACGATCAGCCCATGAGCCAAGCAAGCCTGCAGTGCGACGCGGTGCGAAGTCTGCGCGACTGCACAGAAACACGCCCGCCTTGGCCACCTGCTGCGCAAAGCCCTTTGGGACCTCAACACATCGCAATGGGCTCCAACCTACTAGCCTGTCCTCCAAGCTACTAGCGATGGCCTCCAAGATAATTAGCGATGGCCTCCAAGCTACTAGCGATGGCCTCAAGCTAATAGCGATG
>CAXAMN010021721.1:14520-32453 GCA_963970005.1 Durusdinium trenchii
CTTTTTTGTTACTACTAGTAAGGCACTTGTTACTAGAAGCGATGCACTTGTTCCTAGTAGCTTTTTTGTTACTAGTAGTAAGGCACTTGTTACTAGAAGCGATGCACTTGTTCCTAATAGCTTATTGTTACTACTAGTAAGGCACCTGTTACTAGTAGCGTGGCACTATGCGTCAGAAACTGCAGGTACGTCTTGGAACGAGGCACATGTATGGCAATCCCCACCCGACATTGGCCGTGACGACTGTAGCGCACTCAGAGGCATTGTGGCGGCATGCAGGGGCCAGCCACCACCTCTGCTGCCAACACTTGAGGACGGTCTTATTGTTGATTTCCTACAGGGAAGAACGTCTCATCAAGGTGAAAAAGTGTTGAAAGATGTTGAAAGTTGTAAAGAAAAAGATCCTAAATATTCCCAACTGGTCCTAGACTTTCGGCCAATGTCTGCAAAGGTGTTTACGAACTGACGGTGTTTGTCCTCCACACCATCATGATCGCCAGTGGCTGCAAGGTATTGCCCTCCAATCCCTTCAAAGCCAATCTCGACAGACTTAGAATGGACACACGGCTGCAACAGGGCCAGGGCTGCAAGGTATGCGGCGGTATGCGATTCGCACGGCACGGAACGACTCGTCCTTTTTGATAGTTTCACGAGACATGCAAAAGCAGCTTAACACAAATGCGTCAACACACTGCAGGATGTGCCTTGTCTTCAATTTCACTCACAGGTCTCATTTGGAGCGAGGCAGGGGCTGAATGACAACCAAACCAAGCTATGGAAAGGATCTCAGTGTGGAATGCAAACAAATTCGATGCGAGATAGTGTACCTGCCGGAATCTACTGTAGGTCTTTCATACTATCGGATCTGAACCATGGACAGCTGCCCCATTTCTTAGTGGATGTCTTCCCATTAGTGGCCTGCAGGCAGAAGCTTAAAATAAGAGTGTAGTCTAGGAAGTCAAGTGCTTTCCAGCAGCCTATGAGCAAGGACGCTACTAGGGGCTCCTGGCCTTACTACTAGGAGCAAGGACGCTACTAGGGGCTATTCACGAAGTTAAGCACCCGTCCGAATCCTAGACTGAAGGTTTCGTAGACCGATCGTGAGTGTGTGGACCGCAAGTGGCGCCCAGCGGCATCTGCACAAGTCCTCAACTTGGCCAAGTCCACCTGCGGTCGGTCGAGAACCGCATCGCACTGCCGTCGCGCAAAGGCACTGCCTGTGGGACAGTCGCGGTGTATTGGACGGGGTTGTGCCAGGAGCGATTCCAGGAGCGATAAAACTCCAAAGCCAATCCTCGACGCGTTTGGTTCACGTTCGACGCGTCACACGAGTTGACCGAAACAGAAGTTTTGGCCAAAGGGCCGCTGTCTTGGAGAGCTGCATTCATGCTGCTTCCCATGATATACATGCCTTCCTTGCCAGAATATCCAATACCTCGAACATAGCTCATCAGGTAAGGTCTGGTTGGCGGCATGAATGTTGAGCACTCAAGTTCTGCACACACTAGTCGACGCATTTACTAGATAGTTGCGTCCCAAGTACTTCCCAGGTTCTCTGGAGCATACTCGCCAAGTTTTTTCAGAGCTGTTTCTGTGAGTTCTTCCGCAGCATACCAGTATTCCAACGACACATGGTGCTGGCGCGGTTGATGGCGTTCTGCGGCACATGATCCTGGAGGAACCGATGGCCTTTACCCTAGTAGCGGCCTCCAACCTACTAAGGCAAACTGGAACGGTCAGATCAGGTCCGGAACGTGACAATCCACTTTTTCAAGGCACAGAGCTCGTATTGTCCTTCAATGATCGTATTGTTCTCGGGTATGTGCTCACAGCCTGCAAGCTTGTAAATCTGTATGAAGCTAGTGGTGCCGATGCCAAGAGAGGTGTTGTGCCCGATCTTCTCCTGACAGCAAAACCCATCTTGAAAGGAATTGCCGTGATCATTAGTGAGTTTGACTCCCTTGCCATGCGAAGTCTGAAGTTGATGGTTTGCGGCGTTTGGGTGGAAGGTGGCGATGTGCGTCTCCAAGCACGTTTACTAGTAACAAGGGCATCGCTACTAGTAGCTAGAAGCTACTAGTAACAAGGGCATCGCTACATGCGTGTTGATTTTGTTCCAAATGCATCCGAGTATATTGTAACAGAATAGTCGAATAGTCAGTGTGGAGGTGCTTCAGGCGAGCGGATGGCGAGGCGGCGAGGCACTTTGTGGAGAAATCGATAAAGCCTACAGATTTCTACAGTGTGTATCAATCTCTCATATTCTGTCCTAGATCTGGCAACGAAAGCCATGCCGCTTTCGGGTGGCCAAAGGTGAATCGAATTTCCCTAACAGTGAGCCACAGTGAGAATGGATAACGTCCCGTCCTGAACAATAATCTCATAGATGGAGCTCACAATCCTTGCAGCTTTGCTCGCTCCAAGAATCGGTTCTACCCCTCGTCGGGATGAGCAAATAGACTCGTTCCCGTGGTGCTCCCAAGAGAGAAAGGACACGCCAATTACGAGGAAAACGACTGGATTCTGCATGAAACCCAGTCCTGGCTGAGGCCCAGCTGCCAGTCCAAATGCCAAGCGGCATAGAGGTCCCATCAACTACTACCTGAAGACCAAGTAGTTAATGGTTCAGGATGGCTCTATGGGCCAACGACATATCCAAACGCCGAATTCTGTGAATCTAAGACATGAACACATGATCATGAGCCGAATGAAATTACATGTGTATATATTGTATGCATGTATGCGTTGCATACATATTCTACAATGTGTGCATAATTTCGACAGAAAACACTCTTTGAACTCAACACCAATCCAAATCTGCCCAGCAGCATGTGTCCGCTCGGATTCCGGAATGGCATCCGGAAGACAAACCCGGCCATGCACCCTAAGGGTGACAGCCAAAGCTAAGAGTAAAAGTATGCCCCTCATGGCTGGGCCTTCAGCCCCTGAGCCAGAGCTGGGATCAAGTTGGAAAGCGCGGTGTTTCTTCATAGTTTTTCGTTCATGTCCCTCTTTACTCTCGTCTCAATGGGTATCACTAGGTCCATACCCCGTCTTGGCCTGCACCTTAGAGAGGACTTCAGCGAAACGCTCCTGTCAAGCTGTCAAGGAGAATGGGGAGATGGGAACTGGCATCCAATGAATCTGGAAAAGGCGTCCAATGATGTCCAAGGCGTCTTGTTTTTTCTCTCCCGAATATCCCGAATGTGTAGCGAAGTTCCCACTTCACTGGGAAGTCTCGTGCGAAACGCTGGCTTTGGAGACTTGTCGCTTGATGTTTGGAAGTCGTGACTGGGGGAAGGCCTGAACGCAATCTGCTTTGAGCTTCGGTGCCAGTGGAAGTCCGCTCTTCGTGAGCTCCGGTGCCAGTCTCTGAAGTCACCGTGTCACAACGCGGCGTCGAGGTTTGACGTGTGGTTCGCGGGATGATTGGTGGTGTCATGTCACATGGTTGCATCTAGCCCCACAAGAGTGTCCCATAAGAGTGCCCCAAATTACAAAGAGTGTCCCAGAAAGGTATCCCACAACACTGTCGTATAAAAGATTATACAAGAGTATCACCCCAGATTGTCCATCTTTGGAGAATGCCACGCGAGAGTGTTAAACAAACGTGTGCTCATTCGGGCTCATGGGTTCTATCAGACCTTTGGCCAGGGGTAGGCCGTGAGGCTACTAGGTTGGAAGCCATTGCTATTAGGTTGGAGGCCCTCGCTATTAGGTTGGAGGCAATTGCTTTATATTGCTTTGTATGTGTGTCTTTTTTTGGCTGAGGTAGGCCGTGAGGCTGAGTACAGCTAGGAAGCGGAGGACAAGTTCAGTCTTCTTCAAGGCTACAAGGCTACCCCCCTGCCTTTTCATTTGGTTCCTAGATGTTTGGGGAAACCCGAAACTCTTTGGACAACTCTTTGTCAGAGGTCAAAGTGATCCAGCCAGCTTGTGTCGTCTCAATTTCAGCCCAAGCGTTCAACATTTGAGGAAACATCTTCAATCTTCACGGTCAGTATCCCAGGTTTCATCACCAGTTTTCCGTTCTGTCCTATGCAAAAAAACACCTTCCCTCCCCTCCGGTCCCCTCCTCAAGCAATGCCACACGATCTGAATCCATGCCACCCAGCAAGTCACACTTGTTCCTGGCACGTATAGCACGGCATCTTCTGCTGTCATATCTCCTAGGACACTCTGTCAGACTGTCGATGCCTAAGGGATACTGCCGATGGCGGGATTTAGACCCAAAGTGACATGCCAATGACTCCAATGGCCGTGCCAATGGCCTTTAAATTGTCTTCTGTGGAGAATAGATTCCATGTCCCATGAAACATGCCCAAGGCCACAGCAACACCAGATCGCAATACCTGTAGTCTTCGGCAAGAGGAGGCATGTTTCATGCCCTGGGAAGGCTTGCTTGCTGTTGTTTGGCAGGTGGCAATGTCTGTGCCAGCAATATTCGAGGGATTTCGAGGGATAATTCTGTTCCTTATCAGTGGGGTAAACCATCAGCTTCATTTCCCACCAAATCTAGGAACCGTTTGGTCTAGCCGAGCTGCTTGATCTGCTGGGCGGCGGTCTCTTGCAAAGATAAGGCCTGACGACGTTCTCAGACATGACATGAACAGGTCGATCGCCAGCTAGTATGCCCGCCGTTAGGTACACGGATGCATTGAAAACTCTGAACCGACATTATTATAGTCAAATCTTTTGGGGGGGTCCTCAAAATACCTTCCCATACCTTTTATCTATTGCTTCTTTCTGTCGCCCTCAGATCTCGAATTGGATTCGCCTGGGCCGATTTAGGTACGTGATCACACAGGTCGCTAGCATCCATCACTGTGACCACCTGAGCTTCAGTTCCTCTTTGAGTGGACCTTCTTCGACCTTCTCACTCTGAGAGGTGCACAGTATCCAAGTGTAAGGAAACTGCCTCGGACGTAGCCGGCTTTGGCGTGTGGCTTTGGCTTGTTTCTTCGATTTTCTTCGTTCATCTCTGATCTCGACGTGTCAATCGCTAAGACTGAGTTCATTGAACCTGCAATCCACTACAGCTCCAGCCTCTTGACGCCCAGCCAAGTGGTTGCACATCAATTGAAGACTCGGTGTTATTTAGCATAGAAAATAGAAACAGCATGAAATAGCTTCGTTAGGCCCTCGTTGGATCCCTTCACCTCACCGACCTCACCATCAAAAGTCTTAATTTCTCTGACTCTGTTCCCAGCTGAGCTGCCAAATCATCCAATTGTTCTAGCGTGCTCAGGACAGGTGCCGGATCACATAAACCACTGGTCTCAATGACCAACAAGTCCTCGGAGTTGCTCATCCGTGAGCATCCAAACGAAAGTAGAAGTCTTCAGGTTTGCACCTGTGCCGTTTGATGCATTTGAGTGCCTACCAAAAAGTCAAAGAGACTGAGGCTCCTGAGGGCTGTCTGAACAACACTTTGAGCCCCACATCTACCCTAAAGCTGCTCAGGAAATGGCCAACTTTTCAGGGGCCTTCTTCTGAGCCTGAAATGGTGATCATGCCATCCTTCGGACAAGGTTGACTCTCATCTAACATGTGTCTGTGCTTCATGCGGAAGGTGTTCCAGCGTCGGTGTTCGAACAAGAGACCTGGTTTGATGTCTCTCGGTCTCAGTTGTTTTCCATCCGACAGACTGGTAGGACCCCTGGTCCGCCTCCAGGATCTTCCGTAGCTGTCGTTGGAGGTCGGCATTCACCTCCAAAGGCGAGGTCGAGGTCAGATCTTGACCGTTCACGCACCGGCGTTTGGTTTCGCCGGAAAAAGAAGGTGCAAAGGAACAAAACATTGTGAACAAGAACCCGATCCGTCTCACCATCCTTTTTTCTTTTTTGAAGACATGCCGCAGTGGGTGAATGATGGTGAACGAACTCATCCGTCATCGACATTGGGGCGGCACTTCGCAGCACATGCAGCCATTGTCCAAGGTGACAACCCTGCAATTGTCCAAGGAACACACAACGGAGGAAGTGCCAAAGCAAAAAAACAGTTCCTTGGTGGAAATCCCTTTGTTCTTTTCATTTTTCGCACAAGCGTCCTTTTTCTTTTCCTAAGGTATTGCGGCAGCCATCGGCCTTGCTTCATCAATCTTGCCCTGCCAACGAATGAGGTCACCGTCAATGTCCACACTGCCAAACTCATTCACGAAGACTGCCACACGAGCACCTGTGTCGACTCCACCCAGCTTTGGGCGGACGCAATGGCCTTGATGCCTCACAGTCTCGCCTTGTTGGTTAAGAATATGATTTAGCAAGGTGGTCTTGCCAGCACCCAGGAAACCTGTAATGATGCATACCTTGGCCAAACAACACAAGTGAGTCTGGAAAAGTCATACGGTACATAGACGGTTCAGTCCATGGGACGAAAAGTAGAGGGTTTTGTTGGATGATATATCTTTGAAAAAGCAGTGTCATGTAATTCACACACGTACAGTTCATATGTGCTACAAGTATTTTCACAAGGTTGGAGGCTCTTTTGTTGAAGGCCGCCACTAGGGTGGAGGCCATTGCGGTAAGAATGTTCAACTGAGGCTCTGGAAGCCCCGGTCGTTCCATGGTGCACCGCGCGCAGGGTGGGAAGACTTGATCCACATGAAACGGACATCTCGAGCATGTTTTCAGGTGTCACCCGGCCCACATGGTGGCACCACATGAAACAACAACCAAGAGTTGTTTAGCGGTCAAAGTGAATGTGCCAGCCATGTCTTGACCCTTCATGACCCAGTCGGACGACTGGTTGCTTTCAGCCAACTCCAAAGCACGGACGGTCGTCAATGGACGTGTTTTGCGCAGCAGAAATTCAAGACAACCGCAAACGTATCATTCAGGATAGTCTAGTCCGCTGGCAACAGAACAGCAAACAAAACGATTTCAATGCAAATCTGGAGTTGTAAGGCTCTTGAATCTTCTGATATCTTATCCAATCCAGGTCCCAGTGGTTTTTCAGACAATAGACAATGGAATCATTTGGGAACTCTTCAAACTAATTACCAATGTCTTGGCACCACTCCGTAAAATCATGTAAAATCCCATAGAAGCGTGAGGACTGTGGTCGTTGCCTTTGCCTCATGGATTGTCTGATTGGGATGGTGTAGATTGATGCGGCTGGTGTAGATCGGGTGATGTCCGATGTCCGTGGTCCAGGGCTCTACCGAAGCGGTGGTGGGTCAGGTGCTGCCCAAAATGCTGCCTCCATCAGGATGAAGAAGATCAAGCGAAGGAAGGAAGGAAGGAAGGAAGGAAGGAAGGAAGGAGGGGACAACTGGTAGCTCTTCTTTTCAGTGAAACTTGGCGGAAACTGGCATTGTCGAAGAGACCGATCATGGTATGGCGGATAGCCTATGAAATGGTGTTGAGGAGAAAAGCGATGGCTTCCAACATAAGAGATGGCCTCCAACCCACCAGCGACAGCCTATGAAATGGTGTTGAGGAGGCAGGAAAGCGATGGCTTCCAACCGCCTGGTAGAGATGGCCTCCAACCTACTAGCGATGGCCTTGATTCGGTGACAGGAACCCACTGCAAGGGCCCACGGGCTAACTGGCTCGTCTCATTGGTTGGGAGGTCATTTGGGTCAATCACCCGCCAAACGGCGGCTTCTTTATGGTCCATCATGTCATGTCTTTTCTCTATTTTTGAAAAAAGGGTTTCAGCATGATGGCGCCAGTGGCCAACGGACCAAATGGCTGGTGTCAAAGCGATCTCCCATCGGCAACTATACACGCGATATATATATATATATGAGCCACGGTCAAAATCAATTATTTATGCTAAGGATGCTTTCTATCGTTATCGTTTTTGGGGGAGACCTTATCGGTTTTCAGCTTTTTGTTCAGCCAGATGCTTTTGGCATTCGCATTTACATTGTGGATGCATGAAGCGGAGCTACCTACTTGCTGAAATCAGAAGCAGTGGATGACGAGCTTGTTCACAGCTCGCTGCGGACAAAGGCATTGCAATCTCGAGGGGGTTGTGAAATTTGGTGTACCTGTCTCTATCTTAATATTTATCGGCCTTCTGTTGGCTGGGATGTAAAGTACTAACATGTAAGTTCTCAAAAAGAAAGGCTAGACCAATGTCTTCAATAGGGAATTTGGCTGTCTTGTCAGCAGGCTCTGGGCAAGTGGCTGTGAAAGCTGAAAACATATCCAGACGGTTATCGGCGAGTTATCGGTTTCGTTATCGGCATAGTGCCCACATAGAATCCGGATGTTTCAAGAGATGGCTGCAGATTATAAAAAGAAAGACAAACAGCAACAAAAATATTGATTCCGTATCATATGGCTGAAGCCGCCCACTAGGGTACTGTCAGTGGGGCTTTCATTCGACATGCAACAGGTACTGCAAGGATCTGTCAGGAATGATAATAAATACCATCATACATCATAGGTTATCGGTTTTGGGGCGGACCTTATCGGTTTCCAATACGTCCTCACCCTAAGCCATTCACATCGACCTCTCCTGACTAAAGTAGTCTACACTTATTTTGACCCCACCTCATATATATATATGATATGCTACTATTACTAGTAGCTCCTGACACTACTACTAGGAACAAGAAGCTACTAGTAACAAAGGGCATCACTACTAGGACCAAGAAGCTAGTTATATCATGTCGCCCATCGCTGTTTCCGGTGTCCATCGGCATCTCGATCTGGAATTCCTGGGATTCCGGGGTGAACAAAAACAGGGGGTAACGGGGTAACGGGGGGGAGAATTCCGGGAGTTTTGTCATTGAATCAAGGGCACCTCCCACCAAGCTGATTTGAGGACCTGATTCTACCCACTTTGTCAAAAACCCAATGGTCCAATGGTCTAGTTACGCGTAATTGGCTGCTTTCAGAGTGAATGCACTGGGTTTGCAGCGCAGGCCGAAGCAGCGGTTTAGCACGGAGTCCTTGCAGAATGGGCAGTGACTTGGGGCCACCCATAGCGATCTCTGAAACAATGGGTTGTCTTCGCAAAAGGAGCGTGTCATGGTGTTGATGAGTAACTGAATGAGAAAGAAAACACACTTCCGCTCTGCACTGGCTCAAGGCTGGATGACTTTTTGGCAATCGCACAAAATGTTCGTCACTCGTCTGCTTTGCAGCTTTCGGCAGTAGCGTTTTGCTATGCTTCAGGCTCAGGCTTCAGGCTCTTCGACGCTCTTTGACGCTCTTCGACGCTTCTCAGCCTCAGAGCCTCACCGTCACCGCCTCATCGTTTCAAGAACCCACCATCAAGTACCGAGAACACTTGTTTGCTTGCCCTCAACAAGGGTCATGTCTGTAGCAAGGTAAGAAATGACACAGACACATGTGAAACAGGATGCATGCACCTACCACTCAAAAGAAGGAATTACGTTGGATAGCCTACCCACGCAAACCACCATGTAACTAAACGTCCAATGATACATGGTATATGCAAAAAACACACACATGCACAAATCTACAAAGATACTGTCGATACTATGGTTTGATTTTAGACTTGGAATGTCAAAAAAAAGAAGAGTTCTGTCAATCAATCCTTGCAAGATGATCAACATCATAGAATTCACATGAATTCACATCTGTCGACTTGAACACGCGTGTTGTTTCAACTGAAGAGTGTGATTCCAACATGCCTGCAGCACTGCAGCCTTTCGATCCTGGACTTTTCAAAACTTTGCTCAATCGCATAGAGAGAAAGAGTGCCGCCTGGGATGCGAAGATTCGGTTCAACTCTCCAGTTTCTGTGGGAATCAAATCTGTCGGCCCTAGTGTCCACCCCAAAAACAACTGGATTGGCATGTGTGTCAAAAAACCTTGCCTGATGATTTGGTAAACATCCAGGTTTCTCCGTGAATGCCCAATTCTTACCAGCCGTGACGTTGCCCCAAAAAATCAGTGGCCTGGTTCACAGTTGCTAAAACACACAGTTTCTGTAAAAATAAAACCACTGCCTCAAAAGTGTTGGACGTCTCGGAGAGAAATTGTAGCTTGGAAACGACGGTTTTCTTTCGTGAATGAGAGTCACAAGCGATGTGCCGAAAAACTGCAGCCAAAAAACGGCTATGCTCAGCAAGAAGTGCAAAATCACTCCTCCCATGCAGAATGGCTGAGAAAGAATCCATGGCATTCTTTGGTTTGCTTTGGAATTGCCAGGAAACCAACAAAACATAACACGTGGCTGAGAGTGTTTTGATGTGTTTTGGTTTCGTGTTCTCCTGTTGCACAAAAATGAAGACGACAAGTGGTACTCCCGATCAGCTCACCAAAAATTTAATATTCATATACCCAAGAAGGGAGGGGACGAAAGCCAGCCTTTGCGTCAACGGGGGTGCGCTTAGGGTCAGCCTGGCGCTCAGGCATGCCGATGGGGGGAGGCTGCCTTTTTTCGTCTTGGCTCAGGGGCGTTTTGGAGGTGAAACCCTAAGGAAGGGAGGGGCGCTGGCCTGCTGCGTATTGCCAATGAGTGAGCAAAGATGGCTCTTGGGGGCCCATGGGTGAGGTTTATCGGCAGGCTTTCGGGAGGACACATATATGTCATGGTAGAGTGGAGAAAGCGTAGCTGAAAGCGGTGAAGTTGATATTGCAGATGAAGTGATTGGCTGACATCGGGCAAAGCATACGTTCAGGTGGTGAAGTTGACATCGTAGCCACTCCGACAGGAGGTAGAAACAGAAAGTATAATACATAGGTTTTTGGGGGTGCATTTTCGTCGTGGCTTTGTGTCGCTTTGTCGTTGACAAAAAGGCACCCCGAAGGAAGTGAGGGGCGGCTGCTTGCTGTGTGGTGCCAATCAGTGGGGGGGGTCGAGGGGCGAGGTATCGACAGGCTTTCGGGAGGAGAATATATGTATATAGGTAGAGGAGAAAGAGTGGCCGGAAGTGGTGAAGTTGATCTTGCAGCCAATCGGATAGGGGCAGAGGAGAAAGTAGAATACATAGGTTTGGGGGGGTGCATCATGCACCCTCCTATATGGAGGGCCCCCCTATGGACTGCCCTTTTGAGTCCGGCAACTAGACCTTTCCACGGATAAAAAAGGGCACCCCCCAAGCAACTCAAAGCCTTCCGCCTCCAACGCTTGCCCGCTGCAATCTGTTTTCTCTCCTGCCCTCAACAACCCCCCCAAGCAACTCAAAACCTTCCGCCTCCGCTGTGCCTGCCTCATCCACGCTCCTACCGCATAGGGAGTGCCCTCTTCGGTCCGGCAACGAAAAAAGGACGCCCCAAGCAACGCTAGCTTGCCGGTGACTGCAATCTGTTCTCTTTCCTGCTCTTAAGAGTGCGGTGAGTTCCAACTACTGTTCACGTCCCGTTGTCCGCCCTTTCCTCTCATCGACGTGAACTCCCACCCTGGTAAAGACATGTAAAGACGGTTTACATGGCCTCCTGAGCCCCTCGTGACGCTAATGATGCACAGCACGGCAGCGCCATCACATCGCAGTCTGACTTCCGACGTGATCGACTTGGGTCCTGCCGCAGTCTGCGCCGACTGCTGCCGTTATCTTTATCTTCTTCTTCCTCTTCTTCCTCCTCGTCTTTTTCTCCCTTGGATTTACAAGTAGAGCGGATAAAGTCTCAGCAAGGGCACACCTTAAACATCCTTAAACACAATACCAAATGAATTGGCATCCAAAGGCATCCCGCCAAAAGCCCGGGGCTCCATCCGAAACAAGCGGCGTTCTTCTTTTCATACTTGTCCGCCAGTTTGCGCGAGGTCTCGTAGCTGAGCTCTGGCAAGCAGGATGATCGCACTGATGTGGTTGGGGGGAAGCCGTTGCGTGCAAGAGAGAGGAACTTCTGGAGCTCGCAGTACGCAGATTGCACGTGCCGTAGCCGGATCCGGGACTTCCACGGCCACCTGGCTCCGATTTTCGACTACAAGCTTTTGGAGCAAAATGCACAAAACACACATAGACTTCTCTCCGGTCGAAACTCACTCGACTCCTGAGAAACGAGAAACGACCGGCTTGTGGACCGAGAAAACGTCCGCATTTTCGGGTCTTTTCACAGCGGTACTTGAGCCCGAAAACCGCCCCCAGATAAAACCGGTTTAAAAGGGCTCTGCAAGTGTCCAGGCCACGCATCTTGCAATAGCTTCGTGGATTCCTTCAAATCCTCCGTAAGCTCCGGTTCCTTCAAAATTTTTGCCTTCTTGTCGTAGCCCTTCTTCATGTGTGCCATTTGACGGAATCCTGGGCCCAGCCCGTTGAGGTCCTGAGCTCCGCGGTCGCGTCATCCCCCACGCTTCGCCGTTTCACGCAGGTGATTTGAGATCCTGCTTATCTTAAAAAGGGATAAGACTTTCAAATTTAAAGGGATAGGATTCGGATGTCCATGGATTTTCAACGGAAGAAAACCTCAAACTAATTGGGTCAAGAATCTGATTCCGGGCTTTGCTTCCAACTGTAATCAAAGAAGCGATGCTCTAGGGTGTTGGCTAAGTTCTTCGCGTGGAATCCTGGCTCGCTTCCCGTCGCGACATGCTCCAAAACGCTGAAGATGCTGTCATAGGACTGTGCAGCCACCACGTCCTGCCCGAAGCGGTTCTGGTCCGGCGAACATGGAGCAACGATCTTCCACAGAAAGACGTAAAGCGATTGCGCGTATACGCATATATTAGAGCTCGCACTACATTTGTACATGTTCCACATCACCCCCTACGCTTAGCGAAAGATTGTGTTGCAGCTTCGTTTGCATGGTAGCGGTAAGCCTGGTTGCGCACCTGAAGTGAACACTGAAGGGTGGCAAGGTTGGGCGCACTGGAGCCATTGGGTGGAAGGTGCAGCATGAGTCGTGAAACTCCAGAAAGGTCGGCAATCTAGTATGCAATAACCGAGTACCAAAAGCTAGTAGGTTGGAGGCCATTGCTAGTAGGTAAGTACCTTTGTGGCATCAGTAGCACCCGCGAAGGTGATCACAAGGTCGCAATCAATCTACACAACTCACCGTGGCTGTCACATTCTAGGGGCGTGTACGGCGTGCATCAGCTACTGGAGTTCCTCGAAACCTTCCAAGCTTGGTGGAGAAGGAACTTTCCAAGCCAAATGAACGCTACTAGGAGCAAAGGGCACCGCTACGAACGGAGCAAGGACGCTGCTAGGGTTTTTGGATGTTTTTGGTTTACTGCAAGCAGCAAGAAGCTACAAGTAACAAGGGCAAGAAGCTTCCTTGATAAAGTTCTACCTCCAGCGATCCAAAGGTGAGACCACGGAGTGGGTCGCAGCCGAAGCCTTGTGGGAGGCTCTTCGAAAGAATCCCCCAAAGAGCGAGCGGCTTGGGTAAACGGCACACATGGAGCGACATGGGGAAGACAGTCGGCTTTGAAGAAAGTCAAAGAGAAGAAGAGCCAGATGCACAGACAAATGGTGAAAGCCACGACCAATGGAGAGAGACTTGAAGATTGGGCTGGATCACCTGGAGATCGGAGGAGTGCGAGCTGCCGTCGTCTTGGGATGTGAGTGAGGACATGTTCCCTTAGTTTTTCGCTGGATTGCTACTTCTACACAGGGGAACGAGCTTCTAGGATTTGGTAAGCACGGCGACATGCCCTAAACTCAGGTGATGCAGGACCATCCTTCCTACATTGGGTGACGACGACAGCCATGGAGTCAGATTCAGCTCGTTGGGCCCAAGAGGTTGGCACAGTGGGCAAGGCAGCGAAGCCAGGCAGCCTGACTCAAGGTCAAGGCTCACCTGCCGACACACGGGACGAGCTCCAAATGGCAGTTCACAAACACCTGGTGTTCAGAGGAGGCAAAGAACTATTTTGCGGAGAAGGGGACTGAGTCGATGCCAGCAGGAGAAGCACACTGGCACAGCATTGTTGAAGGGCCGTGAAAAAGGGGGCTAAGGGGATGCGCAGTAAACCTTGAGCCGTGACTTTCGCGAGTTGTTCTATGGTCACAGAGCTGGCTTATTAGCCCGAAGCACCTGGGTCAATAACTACACCTGGGTCTACCAAACTCCCCACCTGACTATGTCTTCCGCACAGATCAGCTTCCAAAGGAGGCAGCCTTAAAGCAAAAACTCACATGATGCAAGCTTCAGTTTCACGGAAAAAGTAAAAACATAACATTAAGAGTAGTGGTATTTCAAGATCGCCAGAGCTCCCACTCATTCTACACCTCCTAAGTCTATTCACAAAGTCGGACTAGAGTCAAGCTCAACAGGGTCTTTCAACAGGCATTAGGACGATCACCCAATGCAGCCGGACACATTTTTGAAAGTTAGGAGGTGAGGCTAGACGATGGAAAGGCTTCACCACATGAAATTCAAACAGAAACTATACAGGGACCAGTAGAACTGGACGATCACAGCACTGGCAACAGGCCCGAAGTGGAGAACCATGGGTGCGTCCCAACAGCAACCTCCAGAATAGACACCAAAGGCATCGAAGCAAGTTACCCGTTCATTCAGGTCAGAAGCGAGGTGCTCAGGAGGCCGATATCACTGGACAGTTGGGTTGAGGCTCAGAGGCCATCGCTCTTAGGTTGGAGGCCATCGCTTCCTCCAACCTAAAAGCAATGGCCTCCAACCTAAGAGCGATGGCCTCCAACAAAGAAGCAACGGCCTCCAACCCACTAGCAATCGCTAGTAGGTTGGAAAGCGTTCCTCCTTCAAAAAGGTTACATTTCAGGATTTATTTGCAGGCCAAATGGATCAGGAGTTATGGCGCAGACCTTTACGGAGTGGAATCAAATACGAATCGAGGAGATTTGAGGAGCAACGCTCATGAAGAGTGCAACAAACGAATTGAGGAGATTTGAGGAGCAGTGAAGAGCTTGGTTCATGCACACGTTGACGACTTCTTGTTCGGAGGCAAAGCTAGCATCATATCAAATTCACCAGAAAATATCCGAGCAGCATTTGAGTGGGCACCTGGGAGGAACGACAGTTCATCCAGTGCCGAGTAGAGGTTGAGCAAAAGGAATTGGTGGAATCGAGCTGAGACAAAGCAACTTCATCAGCTTCATCGGAAGTGAGGATTACAAGAGAAAAGAGCAGGCAGGCCGAACTGCCTACAACAGAGGCTGAACAGTCACTGTCCTTAGAGGAGCAGTGGGTGAATGGGCAAACCTGTTTCATGTATGCAGCCGACGCGAGCATGTTGTTGACACAGGTACCCACAAGCACTGTACAGGTGATTAATAGACCAACAAGCTGATCAGGGACATCAAGGAGATTCAAGATCAGGCATACCGAATCCATGCCTTCAAAGAAGGAGGAGGATTTGAAACCTGTGGTTTGGTTGGTTTGGTTGGATGCAGTTGATGCACACCGGCCAAACAACCTGGACTCCACGGAGGGATCTTGATCGGAACGTCGAATGCCCAACTTCGAGCTGGGACAGAGCTCCAGCGTCGCCTATACAGGATCCGGGAAGATAGAAAGAGTCTGCAGATAACCTGCAACAGCAGAACCATGGCAGCTCTCACCGAGGATGATGTGGCCTGTTTGAGATGTCGTGGAACGAGATGAAAGGCTTTCACATTGACCCTTACAACATTGACAAGTCAGTGAGGGCAACAAGGGCCATGTTGGTGGCCGATGCAAGGAACCTCTACGGCAAGTTGATGAGGGCAACTCCATGTGTGAAAGGGGCGGAAAAAGGATTCACAGGCAATGAGGTTAAGACAGAACCTTGAACGTCGGGTCGAGGGTGGGGGAATGCAGTCTGACGGTACAAGGGAAGGTGCAAGGATGGTTGTTGCAGCTTGGTTTTCGTTAGAGGATTGCTCATAACGTCTCAAGAAGAAGAGGCGTGCAGCCAGTCTCGAACCTGTGGACTACAACACAACGTGCACACTATATAATATACTAGCAACAAGCAGCAATCTCAACAACAAGACATAACACAAAAAAAACAGCGACTCCCCAATGTTTAACGAGTTCCGCGTCAAATGAAATGCGGGGGGAGTGCAAATTGAACTGCATTTGTACATGCTCCACTTCATTAGGTTCAAGACGCCTCTAGGATCAGTGAAAGATTGCGTTGCCTGCCGCTTTGTTTGCACATGCCTCCAGAAATCTCCAGAAGACCAGAGTCCTTTTCATGCAACCATTTTCATGTATTTTCATGTTCCATGCGCACGCGGGTAGAATCCATGTAAAGACTGATGTTCCACAAAATGTGCCCCATAATGCTACGCACGTCTCCTGAATCACCTCTTGCTTGAGGAAACGGTTCTTGTCCAGAATCTGGCGCATTGCCTCGATTGTGAAGGCTTTCAGGTTGCGCTTGGCACACTTGCCGTTGTCCTTCATCAAGCTTTCCTGAAGCATTTCGACAAAACCTGGAGACACCCCAACATGAGGAACCGCCCCTGGTAGACCTAAGACTTGAAAGTGGGTTGCCGATGCAAGTCACATGTTAAAGGGGGTCCTAAGTCCAATTATCTTTTTGATGAGCTTGTTAGATTCAATCTGCACCAACCAAAACAAAGGAAACACATGTCTGCCAATCCAAATCTCGGCCAAGATTTTCCGGTAGGTCGAATCCTCAGCTTCTAGGTTTGGCGTGAAAGGCTGAGTACTCAGCTTTAAACCACAAACATGTTGTACATTAAAGCAATTAAAGCACAAAAATATCAGGCTTCGGTTGTCCCCGAGACGTGAGCAAAAAGATGAACCTCATGGACGTCAGAAGAAAAAGGAAGGCTTTTCATGAAGGATAGTCGGACGCAGAAATCGGATTCAGGGGAACCAAGTTGGAAACGATCGAGAATCTCTCTCGAACTCATCGATCTCCTCACTCGCTGAAAGGGATGTTCTCAAAGTTTAGTGGGGAGCCTAGGGTACGGAGTCCTGGGGATGGCCTCCACCCTACTAGCGATGGCCTCCACCTAGGGGAGTCCTAGGGATGCTTCATTCTTTGGGATACTAGTAACAAGAAGCTACTAGGAGCTCCTGACATCGCTACTAGGAGCAAGGACGCTACTGGGGGCTCCAGAAGCTACTACTACCCAAAAATGTTCCATCTTTCTCCTCTTGCTCGCCATCCTTTGCACATCTAGACAGCCAAGCAGCTTTTTGGATGCAAGGTCGGAAGCGTCGATGGAAAAAGGCAGGAATGGTGTCTTCCTTCCAGCTGAAGGACTTGAGGTGTTCTTTCACCCAGCTTTCAAAGAAAAGCACGGGCTGCTCAGCCAAGGCATTCTCTTGGTAGTGTTTGTTCTCGACTTCCTTGTTTACGCACTCCACGATCTTTTCGACGAAAAACCGATCGCCGGTCCAGTAGGCCAACACGGCCACGGTGTAAAAGTCTGCTTTGGTCACCTCAGGCCTTAATCTGTACAGTACTTGGTTGTGGTGGTCATGGTAATGGTGAACATTGAGAAAGTGCCCCCTTCTCATAATCCGTGTAAAACTCATTATCTTGTCATCCTTATGTCTAAAGCTGTTGTTCCTGTTCAACTGCCGGAACTTGTGCTCGAACACCTTCATGATACCTCTTTTTTGCTTGTTGTTTAAGCGTTGGTTGTTCTCCACTTTGCGTTTGAACAACGTTTGAGCCCCGCCCTCCGATGTCTCTTTCTGACCTCTGCAGCGTCTGCGCGCTTCTCGGTAGATGCAAAAAGTGATGAGCAAATTATTAAAAGTGTTATCTTCCATAATTTGTCCAACTTCATAAGCGGAAAATTTGTCTGCCCCTTCTTTTTCATGTTCTTTGTCAATGGTCTTCTTCACGGTGGTCGCCTGCTTCGCTCTGCCTGAATCTTTTCCCTCCTGCTTTGAGAGCTTTGGATTCTGCTCCCATTGCTGTTCCATCTTTTCGGCATTCGAAACTGTCTTATCTGTCCTTTTCGCCTGGTCGTTGGTCTTCCTTGCCTTTCTTACTCGATCTAAGTCCTCTTCGGGCTTCCCTGCTGGGGAGTCTTTCTGCAAAGCCTTTTCGTGGTTTCTTTTCTTGGCCTTCTTGTCTTCCCGTTTCTCCAATGCAATGTCCTTCTCTTCCTT
>CAXAMN010021723.1:0-16955 GCA_963970005.1 Durusdinium trenchii
AAGTCGTCTTCGCATGTCGGCAGACGGTTGGATGTAGATCCTGGTCGAAGAGTCGATCTCATCAGCTTGCATGAAGGCACTTTTCACATCAGCAGTCCAAAGCTTCCAGGGTTTGTGGACAGCGACCAAGTAGATACAGCTTCTGCCAGTCATCGACAAGGTGGGACTTTCTCGATCCAAGGTGTTCTCGAGGACATCACGATGGCGAAATCCTTGGATGATGACCCGGGCATTGGCTTTCTTCCCGGTCTTGGTGGGTTTCCACCTTTGCAAGAAACGAGCAGGAATGATCTCACCGGGACCAGCTTCTGAGGCGTCCACAACACGCCAAGCATCATTGTCGAACCACACGTTGAGTGCAGTGTCCTTGGCCTCGTCGAATTGCAGCTTCTCCTCAGGTGATAAGTATTTCTCACTGAATGTTTCAGTGGCAAGTGCATCATCAGGTTGATCTACACCAGTCATGTTGCTGTAGTGCTGCAGGAATTGTGGATTCTCAGGTGACACTGGTTGTAGTCCATCAAGTTGCCGTGCCTGGTTGTAGGAGTTCAGTGCACTTGCTTGACTCACTTGCTCAAATCGTTGATGCTGTTCATCCTTTGGAGGAGGACTGCGAGATCTCTCACGTCTCTCTGCTGTTGCTTCTGCTGCTGCCGCTGTATGTTGTCTGTTGCTCTCATGTGCTTGCTTTTCTTCCTGCTTGCCTGTTGCTGTCTCTGTTATCTCGTCTGCTTGTTGTTCTGTCGTGCTCAACTCCTGTTGTTGTTGCTGTGCTTGGTTTGCTGGAGTTGTGCTTGTGTTCGTAGTGTCCATGTCATACTCCCGGATGTCCTGCACGTTTTGGTTCAAAGACTGCAAAGGAGTAGGCGAAAAAGTGGACACAGAAGTTCCCGATGCGTGAGCAGCAGGGGGATCCCCAGCCAAATCTAAAAAACGAACAGGGCCCTGCACAGGGGCCAGAGCAGCACGAACTCGATCTCGAAGACAGGAAGTGTGAGCTGAGTCAGGTTGAGTCTTCAGTCGTTCTGCTCTCTCACGAGGTACTTCAGCACGAATATGCTCAGGGGCAACACGCACCAAAGAGCTTCCATGCGCCACCCAGAAAACAGATGCACGAGTTGAACCATCATCCAAAACTCGAGGCTCGATTGCGCACACAAGTGCGGGACCATGCCATCGTTCAACGTCAAGTTTGGCAGGTGAAGGTCTCCAGTAGAACACATGGTCTCCGATATAGATCTCTGGGTGCTCAGCTCGAACTTTGGCATTGAGAGCGCGCTTGAGCAGTGTGCTGGTGTTTGCCGCATGGAAAGCTTGGGCAGCAAGGCGTCGCAAGGCTTGGTCTTCGACATGAGCTCCCTTTTCATCAGGCCTCAACTTGCATGGTTCATCAGCGAGGCCTCCATCATGTGGGTTGTGTCCGAAAACGATCTGATAAGGTGAGCTTCCATGTACTGAACGAAGACGGTTTCTTTGGTAACAAGCGACACGCACTGCAGTTTCCAACAAAATGTTGGGTTCTTCCTTTTGCATTTTGAGCAACTGAAGACGGCGTACAGCATGAAGTCGTTCAACTGATCCCATGCGGTTGTGAGCTTCTTTGGGTACCAGGACCAAACGGATACCATGCTGATCGAAGAAGTCCAAGTACTTCTGGCTCATGTGTGCACCAGAAGAGTCAGTTCGAAAAACTTCCGGAGGGCCAAAGATGTTGAGCCATCGTTCTTGCAAAACTTGGATTTCTTCTTCTTCAGTTTCTCTAGCGATCACAGCATTGATCTCAAAGCGAGAGTACACATCCAAGACTGCAAGCACACGTCTCTTTTCATCATTCCACTTGATGTGAAAGGTGTCGGCTTCCAAAATCTGGTTGAAGTGGCTTGCTTGAGGCAAGGAGGAAGGTTTCTCCAGCTTCTTCATGCTGTGAGCGGCACAAACATCGCATTTGTATTCACGGGCACATTGGGCGATTTCATCTTCAAAACCAGCGTCTCGAAGAGATTGTGTCAACTTCTCGCGTCCTGGGTGTCCAAGTTGCTTGTGAAGTTTTGCCACGATGTTGACTGCTTGCTTGCTGTGAGTCTTGGCCAACTGCAGTTCAGCTTCATTCACTTTTCTTTTCTTTCTCTCCATTTCTTCTTCCATGAGCTCCTCGGTCACGAAGATGCGCCAGATCTCACGGCGTCGCCAGCGATTCTCCATGTCAGTGTAGATTGCACTGGCTGCCTTTTTCACAAACAATTCCTCATAGTTCTGCATGCTCTTGAGCTCTTTCGATTTGCCTTCCATAGGGGCATGAGTTCCAGGAAGACAGAGGCAAGGAAGATCAAGAGCTTCAAAGACCTCAGGGCTGTTGGTTCTCAGTCTCGTTGGTTTCTTCACTTTTCCGAGGCAATGACCTTCACGATCATAGGACTTCAGACCTGTCCGGCATCGATTGCAGATGGCATCCATGCCTTGCATGATGTTCATGGTTTCAGTGTTCCATGACATAGCCAAGTGAGGGTGCTCCAGAACCATGCCACCATCAACTTCATCCTCCATCACATCCATGGTGTCCTTGCACAAGGTGAGATGTGTCTTTTCTTCTTCTTTCTGCAATCGGAGGATTTTCTCTCGTAGATCTTGCTTCAGCATGTTCAATCGCTGAATATTGGACCAGCGAGTGCAAGGCGGTGCACACCAGACAAAGTGCGGCTTCTGTCGTCGAAGTAGATCGATGAACTGTTCTCGAACATGCTTTTGATTGAAGTCCCATTCTGGCAATCCAAAGGTAGAGACCTCAATGTCGGGATAGATCTTGGCGAGGTGTGAGGAAAGTGCTCCTTGATCCACATAGACCTCAAAGAAAATCAACTTTCGTTGTTCGTGAAGTTTGTTCAGCACTTTTGAAGTGATTTCACCAATGTCGTCATCACCAGTCTCCAGGAAGATTGTCTCACACTCTTCATGGATGTCCAAGTTGGTTTGCGGTTCAATTTCAAAGACACTCATGATGATCTCCAAAGTTTCTTCAACAGCTAGATTCAGGTCTTCATTTTCAGGGAGGCTGTTGTAGTCGAGGAGATTAACCAAGTAGTGTCCTTTCTTTCCACGAGGAGGTTGGAACCACTCAGATTCACCGATCTTCAAAGATCCTGAAGCAAAATCTTGTTTCACGCTCCATTCTTCAAGAAACCGGTCGGGCTAGAAGAAAAGGCGTGGGTCCAGGAACAACCGAAACTCGCAAAGGCAGTTTCTGGCCTTTGACCAACACTTGCAACTCCATCTCAAGTTCGGATTGAAGAAGTTCTCCACCTCCAAAGCGAAAGGCACGCTGTTGCGGGTGGACTTTGATGTTTCCAAGGAGCTGCGTGTCATACTTTTCCACCCATTTCTTCCAAGCTTCTTCACCAACCAAAGCGCGAGTGGCACCAGAGTCAATGATCGCAAAGCCAGGAGCCAGATCACTGAAGAAGATCTCATCCTTGGGAATCTCATCATATTCATCCTCCACCATCGTCACTTCATCAGAGACTTCTTTGACTCCCTGCGCTTGTACTCTGTATCGTTTGAAGCGTGGTCCATGAGCACTGTTGGAGCCGGACAAGGTGGACTTGAGGTCATTGACATTGGAGTTGGACAAAGTGCTGTTGGGCGGTCGTCTCAATCCTTGCATAGGCCTTCGTGGCATGAAGTTGGATCTCTTGCCAAAGCCTTTTCCTTTGCCTTTTCCTTTGCTTCCTTTGCTCTTTCCTTTTCCTTTGCTTTTGCCATCACCTTTTCCGCCTCCTTTGTGTGTTCCACCTCCATAGTCGGGCGCAAGAGCGACGATGGGATAGAAGCCACGAGACAATGCCAATTCTTTCATTCTTTTTCTTGACTCCAGGTACGTCACATAAGCATCATCGACCTGGTCCATGGCATTCTCAAGCTCCTCAGGAACTTCATATTCCTCAGGTTCTTCATCGCCTTCATAGAAAGCATCTTCAGACCACCACCATTCATCATCTTCGCCATCTTCATAGAACTCTTCGTCGACGTCCTCTTCGAAGAACAGGTCGTCCTTGAAGTGCTTTCCTCCGATATCTTTGTGGTTTGGCTTGTGGTCACCGCCAAAAACACGTAGAAGAGCTTTGTGAACAGCTTCATATTCAAGTTCTCCGTGACACAAAGCTTTGATCTGCAGGTGAGTCCATCGAGGAATGCCAGATCTGGTCAACAAGTGCCAACCTGCGAGAAGAGGAGGAAGATCAATCTTCACTTCTTTCAACTTTTTCAAGGCGGTGCGATGACGCACCAAGTAGGCTTGAAGTTCTTCACCTTTGTTTCGCTGAAAATTCTGAAAGAACTCTTCACACCTGAAAGGTGTTTCGACCTGCTCCTCATACTGGTAGAGGGTGTCAAGCATTCGAAGGATGGGAGCGAAAGGTGTGGTTGAAGTGGTGATGTCATTCAAGTCCAACTGCTCTGCAGCTTCCCAGGCTATATCGCGAAGAAGCGATACCACAAGGAGGGCGCCTTCGATCTCAGCTTCACTCGAACGGCGATGGCACTGGAGGGCATACAACTCAAGTCTTCTTCTATAGCTGCGGTAGTTTGACTGACATAGTCCATCCGAAGAAGGAGCAGCTTTTGCGAGGCCACTGTCAAGACCTCGGAAGCCATTGCCATAGCCACCATTCGTAGGGCTGGAAGATCCGTTCGCTCGAGTGGGTGAAGGTGCTTCTCGGACAGGTGAAGGTGGAACAGGAACGTCAGCATGGGGTCCATCTTGTTCTCGTCTTCTTCTTTGCTGCTGACTCATGGTTCCCCTGTCCTGCCGAACACGATCTTTGTGGTGAGCTCACTCTCGAAGTCAAGGTGGTCCTTGAAGAGGTGTTCAACGATGTAGGGTGCCCTTGACAAATTCAACGAGGATCGTGATGAGCTCCGCTACCAATATCAAAGCGACGTAGCTCTCGAGGTCCACGTGCTAACAACAAACGAAGGTGGTGATCGATGATCAACGCACTGCTTTTCCAAGATGTCGAGCCACTGGCGGTCTCAAGGGCCCTAAAGGCGTCGAACACATAAGATGGCCGCGGATGCGGCGAAAACACACATTGCAAATCCTGACATGTAAAATTCATGAATGAGCATTCGCACATTGACATTTATTTATTTATTTATAATTTGATCTGTGCCCCTCTAACTTTGGCTAAAAGCCATCGGCATGTTCACCCTTGCCTCCAAATTGCTGATATTGTTTCTTTTCACGCGTCTTCACCTGATAAGGCGGCAACGGCATGAAAGCACATCAGAGACCTATACAATGATCTATGCTCTTGGCATAGTGGCACAGCATAACTGCTCAATTGAAAACAAGGGTAACAGCCTTCACCCCGGATCCGCAGCTCACGGAGCAAGCACCCCAGGACGACCACTCATCCCAAACCTGGTGACTCTGCGCACACTCAACACAATTCATTATGATTTGTTAAAATTCAACAAATTTAGAACAAAGAAAGTGTTGTTTCTACCGTTGTCGCAAGCACGGCAAGTGTTCGCCAGGAGGCACAGTCAAGTGGACACGGGTTCTTGTTGCACACACGTGTTTCCTTGTCATTGTTGTCGCAAGCAACCTCAGGTGCGCTCCTCACACAAGCATGCCGGAGTCTGTGGCAAAAAACAGTAGTAAGAAAATAAGATAAGCACCCCGACAACAACGAACTGCGCAATAAATGAAAATGTGTAAAAACATCAACAGATTGTAGGTGTGCTCCAAGAAGCACCATTTCCCTGCGCCATGATCTTGACCTTTCTCGTCCTAACCGATTGTCCTTCCAATCAGCAGCCAGGGCTAAGCAAGCAAGACTCGGCCAAAGAGAGTCCTTTGAAATTTCTCACAGCAAGGACGCAACAACGTAAACACAAATGTAAACCATCCACCTCCACCGCACGAGAACTGACAAACACTCCAGTCAACCCAATCGTCCCACTGACAGTCCACCTCGGAAAGCGTCTGGGCGCTATGGCACAAGCATTGCTACAAAACGCGCTCAAATAGAGAAGTAGATAGAAGCTAACCACTCTAGATCTAAAGAGGTTGGAGGCCATCGCTTGCTCTTAGGTGGAAGCCATTACCACTGGTAGCAAGCAGCTAGTAGAATGTGAAGAAAGGTCTAATATAGTTGCTAAAGAAGCTAGCAGGTGGAGGCCATCGCTTGGGTTGGAGGCCAGCACTACTAGTAGCAAGAAGCTATAGGAAAAGGAAGAAAGGTCTAATATAGATCCTCCATAAGGTTGGCGGCCATCGCTGTTAGGTGGAGGCCATCGCCATTAGGTTGGAGGCCATTACTGCTAGTAGCAAGAAGCTATTAGAAAAGGAAGAACGGTCTAAAATAGTTGCTAAAGTAGCTACTACGTGGAGGCCATCGCCATTAGGTTGGAGGCCATTACTACTAGTAGGGTGGAGGCCATCGCTATTGGGTTAGAGGCGATTGCTTCTAGTAGCAAGAAACCATTAGAAAAGGAAGGCAGGTCTAGTATAGATCCTCTATTAGGTTGGAGGCCATCGCTCTTGGGTAGGGGCTATCGCCATTAGGTTGGAGGCCATTACTACTAGTAGCAAGAAGCTATTGGAAAAGGAAGAACGGTCTAATATAGTTGCTAAAAATGCTCCTACGTGGAGGCCATCGCCATTAAGTTGGAGACCATCACTACTAGTAGCAGGAAGCTAGTAGGTGGAAGCCATCGCTATTAGGTTGGAGGCCATTACTACTAGTAGCAAGAAGCTACTGGAAAAGGAAGAACGGTCTAATATAGATCCTGTATTAGGTTGGAGGCCAACGCTCTTCGGCGGAGGCCATTACCACTGGTAGCAAGAAGCTAGTAGAAAAGGAAGAGAGGTCTAATATACTGTAGTTGCTAAAGAAGCTAGCAGGTGGAGGCCATCGCTATTGGGTTGGAGGCCAGTATTACCAGTAGCAAGGACGCTATTAGGTTGGAGGCCCCTAAAGACAATTTCATGTGCCAAGTGCTTCGAGGTGCATCTCCCGCTTTCGCTGCGATCCTTGCACTGCTCGACCAAGCTGATGAAGTCCCTTTGCGCCCAGCGCCGTCATGCACCTCCTCACCCGAAACCATGATGACCCCAACAAAGCCAATAGGGACTTTCCAAAGCTAATCTGTTGCAACGCTTTATGATACTCACCGTGGTTTGACAGTTCGCTGTCTACAAAAAAGTCCTGACTGAAGTCAGTCTTTTCCACAGCAATGGGATTGGAAAAATCAAGCGTTATGCATCAACCAGACTTTTGTTAACTCCGACACCGTTCAAAGCAGGTGCGGCCTCCACTGCATTGCTATCAGTTCCTGATACGTGCCTCAGCGCTGCGGGCAAGAAACATGTCAATAAGTACGTTGGTTAGCACTCAAGGCTTTTTGACCCTTCAGTCTTCATGCCACCCGTCACTTCAAGCGGCGACACGGCATCAGAATGGTTGATGGACAGGAGGCACAGCACTTGGAAGACTTGCATTCCTTGCAATTCGGGCAACAGCATGCACACATTACATACTGTACAGCAATAGTTATTTCAATTACAATTCACAAGAAAAAATGACAATCATAGAGGTCGTCAAGTTGCGCCGACACATTGATGTTGACATGCCTCACTTGTCCGTGATCCAAATCGTTCAGCCACTAGGCGCGACGTTGTTCCTCAAGTACGCATGCCGGAACACTAAAGCGCAAGCCAAAGAACAAAGCACGGTAAACGAGTTTAAACCCGCAACCAAATGCTGCCACTTTGCACGGTGAATATGAAGAAGAAGAAGCGAGTCAAATCGGATATATTAGATGCACCTGACGTCTCAACATGTTTCACCTGTTTCAACGGCAAGAGGCATTTTGCAAGCCCTTTGTTGGGTTAGGCGTGTGCTTGGCCAAGGCGCAGAAAACGGGATCACCTGGCCAAATTGTCAGTCACTGTGCATGTGACCATGCAGATTGGTGAGTTGATGCAGATCGGACAACCTAGGAAACCTAGCGACCAACGCGGGGTTTGTGCCCTCATCCGGGAAAAAAACACGTACATTGAAAAATTGCAAAAGGCATGATCCTGAAGCAACATGAAGCAACACGGGTCCAAGAACATACAATTTTTGCGCTGAGCTGCACCCTAGTGCCGTTGCCTCATTGCCACGTTGGGATCTCCACACCACAATGTGTCACATTGACCACCGGTTGATTACAGTACATTGTTGCTTTTGTTGGGCGTTTGTTCCTGTGATGTTGCCTGATGTTGTTTGGCTGAACTGCTGCCCTTGGCTGTCCCCTTTATCTTGCCCCTGTTTTTTCATTACGCTTTGATCGTCTTGTGAAATGTACAGGGAACTGAGGAGCAGGAACTGGGGAGCAAAAACGCGAGGAAGTGGGGTTGAACTGGGGAATGGGCAGGGGGAAAAACTTGTGGACACACTGCGCACCACTCCCAGCCCACACAGAACCCAAAATCCCTTGTTCGAGGATGGAATTCCGCTTCCGTCCCAAGATGGCGAAAGCTATTGGAGTCATTGGAGTTCTTGCTGCAAGTGTCGGAAGAGGTGCTAGGCACGCCTTTGTGAAGGGAAAGGTGGCTTTGTAGTTCTGATGCTTGGATCCCTGCGGGCTGTCAGGTGCCACCGTGGAACATTGGAACCTGGTAAGCGTCCAACCTTGGAACGTTGGGCACTGTCAAGGGCTGTGCTGGATTCCGCCTAAAAACATCGTCAGGTGACATGCATATACCAAACGGGACGTGCCTGCAACCTCTCAGTGTGCCGTGTGTATCCGCTACCGCTATGGAACGATCTTTCGCAGCACCGCTAAACGTGTTCTACGCAGGCAGCCGCGCATACGTAATTACTAAGAAGGCTTTGGTGCCGGCAACGAGTTTTTGCACGTGTCTTTTGACGGTTTGTTTGCTCACGACGCAGGACGCAGTCCCTTTTCAGCAACGGAAACACGCTGTCTGCGCAGCAGGGCCACAAGCTGTTGCGCGCACGTAGCACGATGTTTTTGGTGCACATTTGTAAAGCGCATCACCCTGCTTCGGTTGCAGGCAACCCCTTCTACACACCAATGAAAATGCTAAATTTGCTGCAATACCACAAGCAGTCGCGTGTGCTTAGCCGAACGTTCTGCAACCGCGACAAACAAGACTGCCATTTGTCACTGCTAAGAAGCTGTCTTTCTGTCTGGTGTGCCTGCTGCCTCCGTTGGGGCGCATTCTCTCACACACCGTACATGCAGCAAAAGCGTGCACTTCGCATGATTTTTTTGTTCTGCGTTCCTTTTTCGCGGAAAAACCATAATGGAGCTGCCTCAGATCGCTGGGAAACTGTCAGAACCTTTTGACCAAGATTGAAGGCCTGCGGTACTCAGCGTTTGTGCGTCATCCTTGCGCAGGGGTGCGGTAGTCTTAACACTCCACCCTTAAAATTTCAACTCTGGGCTGTAAAGGAAAGGATGGTGATAGTGGATCTCCATTGAATGCTTGATTCTTGGGTTCTCAGTTCGATTGTTCCTTTCCATGCTGCCATATGTTGCTTCGAGTTTTTGGATGTGTTGTTTATGCATAGCATTGCATGGCCATTTGCCTTCACTACTTGATTTTGTCCTCGAGTTCGCTGCTACTTACTGAGCCAATCATCACGCCATCTCCTGCACCTCGGTCATCTCACGCTTCAAGATGCCTGCTTCTCCTCAAAACTCCTGTAGTTCAGACCATCGTTTGTAGCAGCACACACATTGGAGGCATCGGTCATCAACACGAGGCACACAGAGAACCAGGCAACCCATTTGGACCTGTCTATTTGGTGAGTGTTATGTTCAGTTGAAGTTGGTCATAGAATTCGTTATGGTAAAGCTCGGAGGTCATTAACCTCAGGCTGTGCAACCCCACATCGTTGGCCAACAAGGTTCCTGCGCGTCGGAACCACTCCAACCAGAAAAAACACATTGCACTTCCGGTTTCTCCTGTGCCTTGTTCATGAACCTGTATGGCCATAGGCTCTTCACACTTGTCCTCCAAACTCATCTCCATCCCGGCCACACGTTCAAGGCCCTCCAGCAAGAGAATTTTGCTCAGGAGTTTGGCTAGTTTGTTGATCTTGGATTTGCTCACGGCTTCCGCTTCACTTCTCGCACGCTCCTCTTGGCCAATCTTCTCGTGGTTGCTGATGTAGATTGTAGATGTTGCACCAATTGAGAATCAACTGTGTCCGTGCTCTCGGCAAAGGTCGAATAGATGCAAGGCAGCCGAATTGTCCACAACACAACTGCGATGGATCTCCTCACCTTCAAGGAACTCCAGACACCGCTGAAGGTATACGCCATCTGCTGCACTGCTCACCAAGGAATTGAGTTCAACTTCAACAGAGTTCAGACTCACCGACTTCTGGCTCTTTGGAGCAGCTGCTACCACCCACCAAATCCATTCACCAGGAGGATTGCTGAAGATGTTCATCACCGATGCCCCTTTGCTCCGGCCCAGTCACTGTCTGTGAATGTCTCTAGGGACCAAATGCCTTTTCATTGCTTGAACCACCATCTACTCGAAGGACTACCTCCCATAAGGTTGGACAACCTGAGGGTAGCCCAGAACCAGAAACCAGGAAAATCAGGAAATTCAAGCAGACCATTGAGAAGAATGCGGGTGAGAGTGATGGTCCAAGCCCAGAGCACAACCAGATGGTGGGGATATGCAAGAGAGGAGAATGAAACCTTCTACCACATGGACGCAATACGACGCAATAGTTGGTGAGGAGGAGACAGCGATGAAAACCATTTGACTGGAGAGGTTCCAGGAGTTTGTGGCACCTATTTGCATCCCTGCATAAGACCGAGGGTCGGCAACAACTTCCTGCGTTTCATCATCTCCTGCTAGATCGTTTGGGCGCCTGGAAAGTCAAACTTGTCGGTCCTTCACGTGTCACTGGCCCCTTTGATGGCACAATGCGCCCATCGAAATCCATTTGGAATTCCCCGGAATGGGCAGAGAACCCACTGTAGCACTGAAGGTACCTCTGCCAGGAATCATCAACTCTTCGAATGGAATGGTTCAGGATCGCTGTGGGCCCATCTCCAAACACCGAAGAATCTTTGCATCTCACTTTGCCAAGGCACATGCCCACTTCCAACGAGGATCTCCTTTGAAGCCCGTTTGGGTATGGTGTACGCAAACACAAACTCAGTTGTTGCCACATTGATGGAGAACATTGCCCAAAGGACAGGGTAGAGGCTCAATGGACAACATCCGCTTTGGCTTTGGTCGTCATAGTGCTTGGCTGCTAAACCGGCATCAGGTGTCACAAGGTGCAACAAACTTTGAATTGGTGCATGGACAATCTTATTTCCAACCCTAAAGTTGGAGACCAGTACCAATCACGCCACTGCAAGATCTCCTACCAGATCCCTCTGATCATTCCCGTGCTCTCTGGTCCCCCTCCACTACCCCTGTAGATGCTGATGCCGTCTGGACAGGCTGGGTGGCAGCATGTGTTGTAGCTAAAACTTATGCAATTAACTCTTGACCCATCCATACTGCCCCTCCCACCGCCTAACATCCAGCAGCCTCCTAAATTAAGCAATATCAAGAGGATCGTCACCTTCTCCTCTACCGTCGCGTTCTCGAAGGGACAGCATGTAGGCAAGGCAAGCTTGTAATCCAAGAAGTTTTCCACTCTCCAGACCAAATACCCTCTAGCAGGGATTGCAAGCAAACTGCAACATTAAAATGTGGCTCGGTGAGTGGGGCGCGCGCTTGAAGCGGGAGCCTGTGGGGGCTTGGGTCCCGGCCTCAACTCAAGAACTCTCGGAACTCAACCCAATTCCATAGGAAATGACCATCCTCGCTCCGCTACCATGTCAAAACTTGACGTGGGTTAAGGGTCTGCTTTCCGCAAGGCCCAGTACGACCTGAACCACTTGTTCGGCCGAGTGTCTATCAATCCTTGCTTGCCGTTACACGCAGCGAATGCAGTAACATGTCGAAAAATGATTCCCACTTCGTGCATGTTGCACACAGCGCACCATGACCAAATGCATGTCCGAGTGGCAGCCACCGTAAAGCTCCCAAGGCCACAAGCAGCCATGTATTGAGCCAACAACTGCACAAGCAACTGCCTTACCAAACGCCCACTCTTAAAAAACATAATATGTGTTATTTTGGGGGGCACGGTCTCTCCATAGCCACATGCTAGAGCCAGAATTGTCCAGCACTATAGGACTTTGCGCGAAACCGTGCTAAAATACCGCAACGCACTGTGAACCATGTGTGGGTGGAGGGTGCGAATAGAAGCAGCCGCAAAAAACGCAGCAACTGCATCTTTGCACTTGCTACAGGATGAAACTGGTTTTGCCGACGCAGTGCCTACATGAAAGTTGCGTTTCTTCATGGTGAAACTCATCACATTTTTGCTAGGACCTGATGCAAACCTGACGGGAAAATCGAATTTTCGTCTGCCGCTGGTTTCCGCGTGTTCTTAGAGGCGGCTACGAAGCACATAAACTATTTCTTGGCTGGAATATAGTTCGCAATGCCCTCAAACCGGCCGAGTCCGCCACTGGTCTCTATCTCTCACCATCATTTGTCTCACTGCACCCATCGTCAGCAGGAGGGTTTGATCCAACGGGGGGTCATCTCCCTACGATACAAAATCCTTCCTTACAAGGCAATTCACCAGTTCCTGGCGGAAAAACCAGAAGATTTTCCTGATTTTGCCCGGGTGAACTTGCAGAAAGCACTCCAACCCCCCTGAGCGTACATTTTCAACAAAAAGCGGCTGACTGTGGCTGATATCCAGCTATAAGGCTACGGCTATAAGCATCCGCCGCAGGTACTCAAACCATGATTGCCAAACAGTGTGTAAACTAGGTTGGGGTTCAGCAAGCCTTGGAGGAGCGCTGACTCTAACTGATGTGCGTAGCAGCACTATGCCTTTGCGGTGGTGTCCATCTGAAACGCCTCAAGTGCGGGGCCACATGGTGGGGACACGTGGAGCGCACCACCAATTGGGGACTTAAAAACGTAACCATGACATCCAATACTTTCAACCGGTCCTGCTTGAAAGAACCGTGCAGGATTGGTTGAATTAATGCGATATACTGTAAATGTATAAATATATGTGTGTGTGTGTGTGTTTGGCAAGGCTCCTCCAAGTCTTAAAGAGAAGGAGCGCAACCAACCCTCACACATACATGAGAGAGCCAGGTCGACTACCCTTAAAAATATGTAAGCCGAAAACAAGAAAAACACCAACCATATGTATATTCCTATGCACACATTCACTCTTATTAGTCCTCTTTGTTGCTGGCTCGTTTATAGTCGGACCTGTGGCACCAGGCAGCGGGGGAGAAAGAGAGCCTTTTTTCAAGACAGCATGAGTGATCAACCCGAACAGAGCTTCCAGAGACACAACCCTCACTCTTCAACCACATCCCCAGCGTAGGGGAGCGGAGGGCGGGTGTTGAGAATTTTTTCTTGCAGTTCAGCCTTTTCATCCTCGAGCCACCGGCCTACGAGGATAAACAATGAGTGATTTTTCAACCAACGAACTCAATATGCAGCATCGATGCACCCGCAACAGGCGAAAAACACTGAGTTCGTTCGACCAGTGCTGGGCCTCCTAGGGCCGGCGCGTGTTGAACGGTCGTTTCGCCAGGTTTCTCACCTTCGGCTGGTTCTGGTCGGTTTTGGGCCGGGTAAGCCAAGGCCAAAACTATTTGGATGGTAGGCGTAGTTGGTATAGTTGGGCCAGGCCAGGCGGGGCAAATAACCTAGCGAGTTGCCTGCGAGGCGGACGCCTGTTTGTGAAGGACAGATATGGCGATGCCAAAAACCCAAGGAACTGATGGTGCAAAAGGTTGCGCGGTCATGAAAACGAGATGGAAGAGGGTCTGGTGGACGGGAGTTGGCATGAGATGCAAACCAGGTGGCCCCCAAGACCGTTGGGCCTTGCTGGGCCAGGGGAGCTGCTCATGGAGGTGCCTTCCAGGCACGGGTGGCATTGTTTGATTGCCCCCCCTGCCACACAATACGGCGTGAGTTGGTATAACCAATGCCGCACTGAACGGATTTGGGAGCAGTTTGGCGTTTGAAGTGCCATTGCATTTCGTCCCGAATGGCAAGCCAACGGTGCATTCCACTGCTGCCGGCTTGAGCCGTCTGGCATCATCCCCATTGGACCACCAGAAACCGCGCGGGCGAACGCAAAATACATAAGATGCACGAAACCTAATGAAAGAACTCCCTATTCAAATATTAGGAAAACACTACCCTTGAAAGGAAGTCGGGGCTCTCTAGTCTGGGCGTGACAAATCAGTCATAGAGCCTTCAACCTTCAAATAAGTTCGAATCCGAATCAACCTGAAACATCGTTGTTGAGATGGTTGAGTTCGGTGCTTCCACCGACCCAATTCACGTGGACTGGATATTATATGTGTCTTTGTATTTATATAATATTTTTTAATTTTGGACTGCATTTCAAGGAAGAGGAGATAAAGGTGCGACTTGGAAAAGAATATGCCGACTTTGCGGAGAAAAAAAGGCGATATGAAGAGATGACCAAAAAGAGACACACTGGGCAGCGAACGGGAATTCTTACATCGGCAGGGCTGGAATCCAAAAATATGTTTACAGTGGGAAATGTGCACGAGCTCGGCCGTCCACTGCAACACGGTCAGTGAAAGGACTTCAGAGCCACCACCGATGATCCCTAACGTTGGGGAGAACTACCCACGAATGAATTGCAAGCTTGTCTGTTTGGCTGATGGCGACTGTGAGAACGCCAAAGAACGCAAATTACGAATGGACTGGAGTGGACGTCACAAACTTCGGTATGACCACGTACGGACACAAGTGATGATTTTGGGCCCACAAAGATACGCCCTCACGTGTGACGACAACAACAACGCCACCAAGCCACATAGCCCCACTATACCTGGTCACCCCAGGGCTTCACGGTGCAGAGCGTGGAAGTGGAACCAGGGCCACAAGTTTGCTGCACGGGACTGTTTGCGCAATAATTGCGCTCGGGTATGTAGAGTGTGTAAATTGGGGCTTCCATTATATACTAAAAACATGTAACAAAATAGTCTCTGTATGCTATTGTCTACTTCCATTCGCGCAGCAAGTGCAGCCACCGCCTCCGATACCACTTGTCATTGGTAAGTGTCAGGTCCGACAGCACCAGCCTTTTGCTGACCGACGGTTTGTTTACATAGCCAGTGGGCATTCGTGCAACGACCCAATGGTGACTTTGGGATGAGTGAAAACCAAATTTTTGGTTTATTGCATGGCACTGGCAGCACCGCACTGTGTTGGAATTTCCATCAATTGTTCTCTATTATCTCTTTTTCTTTCTCTTTCTCGCGGGTTCTCTCTATGTCTGTTTCTCTGTCTCCCTTTCTCCCTCTTTGGCAGCACATAAAACCCATCCAAAGGCTTGCAACTCTTGTTTAACGCTGCATGCGCATGTGCAAGTGAAGGTGTTCATCGAATCATTTCCAATGTTTGCAACAAGACTCCAACATAAACATGTTCATCAAGTCCGCTCAAGGGGTTTCGGCCACGCACCCACGCACTGATTGGAACGTGTCATATGGGGACAGAACAGTTCTGAACCGGCGCCCTTTTGTGTGATCAGTGCTCAGGAAACTTCTTGAGGCTCGCAACACTCATTTTCAGAAAACAGCGAAGCAAAACCACGCTGCAAACGTCAAGCTTTTCCCAGAGAGCGAGCAAATGACGTACATATTGATTTTTGATTTTGCAGTCACTTGCAGCCACTTTGTCAAACGGAGTCCGCACTGATTTTGACACGAAACGCTACCGGTCGAGTGCATCATCTCAGTGGTACCTAGGGGTGTCTCAAGTAAAACAAAACAACTTGACACCCGCCTTGATGTTGAACGTACAAATTCAAACACCACATGATTAAAGTGGATGTTACCATCGTCAAGGTAACCACGGAAAAGGTCTTCCACCTTGCTTTGTATAGCTACATTTTGTAGCATCCTCAGTTGCAGCACGACCATAGCCTTCCGTGCAACACGCATTGTAAATTGAATTGCTCGCCATCAAAAATCTAAAATGGCTCAATTCTCATGAACTGCGTTCTCTCCACCTTTCCGTCTCAACTTCTTCGTTCGAATCCTCGTCATTGGACTCTTCGCTACTCAAATGATGTGAAGCCTGCCAGTATTCACCATCCGAACACTCCTCCATTGGAGCGTCCATGTACCTCCGGTACCTCTCTGCTGTATCTTCACTGTTTGGAATATCACTATCAGATCATCTTCTTCGTCGTCCTCTTTGTCGACTCGGTCATCTCAACATCAGCCGACTCTCCAATTCCGGTTTCTGCCACTTCTTCTCCTGTCTCTGCTTCTATGTCAGGGACGTTGTGTTCATTGAAATAACCATCTTCTGATCTCAACTCTGCTTCTGGTTCTTCATCTGGGCGAGGATATTCTCCATCTGATGACTGACTGTCTGGGGAAAGGTCAGTCATGTTGTAAGCAAAAATGTGGGCTCTGTTCCTCACCTCTGGTGTAGGTTCTGCTTCTAATGCAGCCAACGTCATGCGCAAAATGCGCTGCCGATTCAGGTATGTGTTCCTTTGCGCAGCATCCATTGTATCACGACGCCGCTCCAGCCGACCCATGACTCTTCCCAGCATCCAATAGTTATCTTATGCTCCTAACGATGCAGTTCTCAAGAAAAACACAACTCAAAGACAGCTGAAACAATCACACTGCGGCCGCAACTTTCTTTTCCGCGATGGTAGCAATGGGGATTCGATTTCGACTGGTCCACTGCTTTGGCAGGCACACGCAATGAGCTTTGGTTAAGCTCGGTTTTCTTTCAAGACGAATGCACAAGGGATATGCTCAAGACAGCGCAAAAGGAACTGCACACGGAAGCACAATGCAAGATTTACCACAAGTAC
>CAXAMN010021723.1:16965-37966 GCA_963970005.1 Durusdinium trenchii
AAAAGGAACTGCACACGGAAGCACAATGCAAGATTTACCACAAGTACAAAGTCAAGGTGCAAGTTTTTGCGAAGCATTTGAAGTGCTTTGGGTGGTGTGGGCGGGTGAAAGCACTCGCAAATTTTATGAGCACTCCCACCCTCCCACCCTGTGAGCATTAACTTCGGAGAGAACTGCAAGATTTGCTCACACAATCATGTAGCGTCGCAGAAGATAAGGCGCTATCATGCGCACGACAGCTTACTTATCTTACGCTCCTTACGATGCAGTTCTCAAGCAAAACACAACTCAAAGACAGCTGAAACAGTCACACTGCGGCCGCCACTGTCTTTAGTCGTTTCAGGGGTGCGAAGTTAAAGAGGAAAAGAAAGAAGCTAAAGATGTATCTTTCCGAAGGCGCTAATGATTCGCGCTTATATTTATTTATACGAAATTCATAGGATCAAGATTTATATTTAATCTCTTTAAAATTATTCTTTTTTGTTCATTCAGCACTTGACTGGTCAAGGGAAATGCGGTCTGTCGCCAACATGTATTGGAAATCGTATCCATCGTTGGTGCCATGTTTACGCTGCACTGATTCCAATTAGGTTGTTGGATGAATATGCAGCACATGACCCGCTTACTCTCGAGGGTGGGAGAAAAGCAGGTGATTTTCGGGTGTGCCAAAAAGCACACCGAGTTTTGAAAAAGGGTCATTGCCCTCCACGCCCACCTCAGCCAAACTGCGCGCCACACTAAAGATTATGTGAACTGACAGTTTGACAAATGAGATCGACACTTTGTTTTTGAAATAAGCTTTTTCCAAAGATGAGATGTTCAGAAGCATCTCTTTTTTTCTCCCCCCGTGGTCAAGATGACCACTGCGAAACTAAAAAGACAGTTTCATCCCCTTTGGGTGTGTGCACCGTCTTTAGTCGTTTCAGGGGTGCGACGTTAAAGAGGAACAGAAAGAAGTTAAAAGATGTATCTTTCCGAAGGCGCTAATAATTCGCGCTTATATCTATTTATACGAAATTCATAGTGTCAAGATGTATATTTAATCTCGTTTAATTATTCTTTTTGTTCATTCAGCACTTGACTGGTCAAGGGAAATGAGGTCTGTCGCCAACATGCATTGGAAATCGTATCCATCGTTGGTGCCATGTTTACGCTGCACGGATTCCAATTAGGTTGTTGGATGAATATGCAGCACATGACCCGCTTACTCCCCTGTGATGTCGTCATGTGCCGAGGGACTGAAAAAGGGAACCTCAAAGTCGAACGAAAGATTCTTGAGCAACCCCGGCAAAGAGTTGAAGTACTGGCAAAGTGATGCAACCGCCTCCACGTCACACGAAAAAGGCCACGGGAGGCCGTCAATGATTTCAAGAGCAACATCAGTCTTGTCTCTACTCGGGAAATCTGCAACGTTCGAAGAGGACGGAACACGTTCGATCCATGGGATACACCTATCATGTTCGGCACATGCGTGAAAGAGCTCGACTATCTGCAACAAGGCTAAAGTAGGACTGCTCCCCTTTATCAAGCTGTACCTCGCTCCTTCATTGTCCACGAAGAATATCACACGGCGATCCTTAATGCACTGTCTAAGCTCTACTCGGGCAAGAAGAACTGCAAAGGCTTCGGCGAGAGTTATCACCTGCTGGCTTCCGGAGGCCTAGCTCACGCCACAGCGACACTAGGCTGGTTGGGATTTTGCCGCCTAGAGCTGTTCTCACCCCACTGACTGCGTCAAGAAGCACGATCCCCCAGGTTGCCACATCGTCCTCGTAGGCCGCGTCTGTGAATACCAGAACGGGTTCCAACCTTCCTCCTGGATGCACCTCCCTGGGAGAAAGGACACTCAGAACACTCCTAGCCCAATCGCACAAGCTCGCTACCTGCCCCTTGTGGGGCTTGCAGGATTCCGTGGACAACGCTGCAAAGGGGAACCTTTAGCGTGTAGCCAAGCGGAAAACTCAAAGTGAAGTTCAAGTTTCCGTACGCCTGGAAATCTGGTCCTCTTCTTGAACCTCTTTGAGCAAAGCGTCAATCTTGGCTAACCTACCAGGCTTGTTTTGGATGACCAACGAGTTCCCATGCAAACCACCTACATTAATCCTAGCGCCCAGAACGTCAGCGTACCTCCACCCTAAGGCTTTGAGCAAACCTTCAAAGGACCGAGTTGCAAGCGCACACATGGGCTCAGGCTCAACTATGGGAAAGTCATCGAAGAACACGCCTCCAAGGATCTTACATCCTAGACTGGCAATGTGCCACAACGATCTAGACACTCTGTTGAAGCCAAAGACACTGGAGCTAGCGCCAAAAGGGAGACTGCGACTGACAAAACAGGTTTCCCAGTTTCACGGCGACGCACCATTAAAACCGAAAAGAGCCGCGAGGCCTCGCTGACTGGGATTTGCTTTTTGGCTTTGGACAAGTCCACGCAGCGTGCTTTCCACCGCATGGGACGGTCAAAGTCTCTGCGCAAGTGCCCTGTCAAGATCGCGCCATCTCTTAAAGGATCACTACGGCCCTATCAGTGTTAGGGTCCTGTGGTGAGACAGGTGTCCCATTGGGGCTCTTTCAATCCTGTCAAGTCCAGACATGGCAACGCACAAAACTTCAAACCCCACAAGAGCTCAAACGCGCATTCACTTGACTCAACAAGAAACTTGAAGAAGATAACAGTGAGTTCAAATGAAGTTCAGCAAAAGCCAGTTGAGACTCACAAGAAATCACCCCTGGACTCTTCTTTTCTCAAAGATCTTCGGCTGTCTCCAGTTCTGAAGCATACCTAGGATTGTACATCCCCGGTTCAGCTTCTCCCTTTTCAAAACAAATGCCAAAAGCCTCCTCTCAGATATCCGACGGGTCGACCCAAACCCATTGGCCATCCAATGTCCTCATCCTCTTGTACGCTGGCTGAGGAGGGCCCACACTTCCACTGGAACAGCCGCTGCCACACGGTGCCGAAGGAACCGCAAACCCCGTGGGAAATGATGGAGGAAAACCAGGTGCCGAGGCATAACCCCCTGTTGCTCCACATGGCGGCACTGGCCTGGAAGAGGTGTTCCCCCGGCAGCGATGTGGCAGCGCACGGCCCTTCTAACATTGGGAGCACGGATAGGATTCCCTGTCCGAAGGTGGCCCTAGCCCAACTAGTGAGCCATGGGGTTCGCTCTTGCCCAGCCGGGGTGAGCGCCCTTGGATGGGATTGTCGTGGCCATCTGATAGTGCCGCCAGGACCGCTCGTGGCTGGGCAAGGCCAAAAATGCTTACACATGTATAGGCCATAGAGTGACCACACGATGCACAAGTCAAGGGCAGTTCGCATTGGCACTCCAACAAAGGGGGTAAACATAGTCCCGTTAATGGCGGCCTCACTCGGATTAATCGGTGCCTTGGCTCGAGAGACTAATGCGAGGCGGCATGCTTGGAGGCTCTTTGCCAGCGCCGCAGCGCTAGGTTCATGCTCCATCGGGCTGCTCTTTTGACGGTCGCCTATCGAGATGACCAATCCTGCATTGTATTCTAAGTGAGCTTCCGTGAATAGCAGCATGCCAATTCCTGAGCTGGAGTGAAACTCTGGTCGCGCACACCCTATTAGGTCTGTCCATTGGTGCTGCTGATGAGCCAGTTGCAGTAGGTCTTGGACTTCGAAGAGTGTGACTGGTACACAATCGTTGTCAATGAGTGCAAAATGCTGAGCAGGGTAGAGGAAACGAGCAGCTTCTAAAACAAAAACTCCTGCCCAATAGTAGGGAATCTTGCGAAGGCCTGTAGTAGCGTCCGCGCAAACCCACAGTACTTCAGTTGTCTCTTCTTGGGGACCCACTAAGCACCGGCGCGAGGCCCACCATGCTGCAAAGGCTGGCCAGTGAGGGACCTCTGCAGGCGAACGATTATCTACGATTAGATAGATCATGTGATTACGCACTATGAGCTCTCGATGCAGCATGAGCGTATGTATAATGGCAGTCATGTCAGGTAGGTCTCCGTCTGCATCCTTCTGCTGTGGCATACCCTCGGTCCTGCTTGGGCGGCTGTGCTCGAACATCTGACAACACTAGGGCAGGTCTGGCAGAGTCAAGGCCAAAGGGACTACTAAGGCAATCTGGCATTGTCAAAGCCGCAGATGCATCTGCTTGGGCCTGCGAGACATTAACCGCAGCACCCTGGGCAAAGAGAGCATGACCAGCCTCTGGAAGCCAGTCTGCTGCAGCCTGTGTGTAGGCTATCGGCACTTGAACTCGATCGTCCATGCAATCATTGAGGTCCAATGGATTCGCTTCTTCCTCCCAGGGGTCTTGCGACATAAGGCTCGAAAAGGCAAGCGCAGTCTCCACCAACTAAGGTTGGCAGTTGCACTGGCAGGCGCGAGCGAAGGGGCAGGCGACTTGGGTGACGGCAGCTAAGGCTGACCCCACTCCTGCTTGCATGGTTTAAAATTTAAAAACCAGCTGTGAGCCAAACATTGCGGCGGGATGCAACTGCAAGGAAACGGCTAAGCTCCCAAAACAGCAGGGGGACTCCTCAAGGAACAGAATCTTTAAACAGTCAGGAAAAGAACCAGGTGTGCCTGCTCCATCCCCTATGCCTACGATTCATGGTCATCTGCCTGAGGGTGCATTAGTGACAGTAACCAGGCCACGTACACGAGGCCACACAACTGAGACTGCAAGTCGGTAAGGGGGGTGAGGAGGGCACCTTGCACATCATGCGGCATATCGTCAACAGTTTGCTCAATATCGTGCACTAACGCGTGAAAGCCTTGTACCCTGGCGTGGAGTGCTGTTTCAATCTGATGGTGTGTGCGCTCTACCTGGCGTTGGGGAGGCGCCTGCGCCATTGACTGTGGGTCCACCCGGAGTACCTGCTGCTGCTGCCTGTCAGTAAACGTCCAAAATCCTGCACGCCGCGGTAGCGAGCCTGGAAAGGGGCGTGTTTGCAAGAAGGCTTCGAGAGGGTCCATGTTAGTTGCAATTTCCCTGGCTGGCACGGTATCTGCCAGTACAGTGAGAAGATGATCTTCATGATGTTGTATGTGCAGGATCATTCTGCGGACCAAAGTTCTCCTTGCGCCATAAATGGTGGCTCCTCTAGCGTTGATGGCAATACATCCCTGATGGTAGAGTGGGATGATGGTTCCTTCGATTGTGGCCCTAAGCTTAAGCAATGCCGGTGGGAAATGAAATCCCCCCGTCCATTCAGGGAAGGTGGTCTTGACATTTTCTGTGACAGTGTCCACCGGAAAGAAATGTAGCAAATAGCACTGTGCACGTTGCCCTTTATAGGGAAACTGCACAATGAGGTCCAAGACACCGTAACGCATGTCACCATGGTTGAGCTCAAAACGTACAAAATTGGTGACATCGACATAAGTGCCATCTTCTGCCAAAAACAGGGGTTCTTGCTGTCGCTGCATGATTGGTCTATCAGACTGCTTTCGCGGCACTGCCACAGCGTGCGTAAGCGCCAACTGGGCTTGCAAATTGCAGCAAAAGGTCAGCAGGTGACTCGCGGCTAAGCTCTGAGCCAAAGGTCTGCGGACATCAAACTGCACCGCCGTGGTCAAGAAATGCTGTCCGGAAGCAAGGGAATCAGAACAACAGGTTTCCCAGGGACTACTGGACCGGGCATTTCTTAGGATGCGCAAAAGCACGGTACAACTGGCCCAGTACGGGGGGCTTCCTCTCTTGTCATAGGGCCGGCGTGACCACTTGTCTGTAGCCCTACTGTGACCGGGAGGCTTGGGCAGTTCCATACTCTGACTGCAGAAAGAGGAGGCGTTGATCTGCCAGTGACAGTAAGAGGGCATCAAAGAATTCAGCAAGCGGTAGGCGGATACGCGAGACAATTTCCACCTGTGGCCGGCCGTCAGGGCCATGAGCGAGGGAGCACTGATGGGGGCCAACAATGAAAGGAAGGGCCATTGAGTGAAAACTGCCGACGAGAGCTCACTACTTGCTAGGAGGAAGCCTGGGCGCAACTACCGACCTTCGAGCCCGAACAGCCGCAGGCTAGACACCTCACGCAGAAAAAAGAGAAGGTGAAACAACTCAACTGGGAAGACAATTGCCGAATCTAATTTAGCCAGTGGTCTTACCAAGTGACATGAGTAGAAGAATATGCCAATTACTCAGCTACTTGGAACGAGTAGTCAAAGCACCAATTCTTCCACGTCCCCCTTCATGTGGGGTCAACACGCCGGTGAGAAGGCTAGTTATGTTGCAGTATTTCGCATGTTATTCAGGGCACGGCGCCCAAAATCGTATCTATTTCACTGGTAAGCGTCCAACATGCATTGATTGCAGGCTGCACGCATAGATGCTGATGGTTGCTGCGCAGGTTCTGCAGAGTGCGTTGGATGTCACACCAAAGCACGTACATTTCTTGCGCGAGTTATGAGTTCTCTGAGAAGGCGTGCATGAGGTGTATCATGCCCTGCGATCACATCCTGTTCCGTAAGTGCTTGGAGGGCATATACCCCCAGCTGGGCAGAAGAGCGTGGTGCGTGCGTTGGTGGCAGACTCTTGGCTCCCCCAAAGCCTACAGGCTGCGCGTGGGGGAGGATAGGAACGGGTGGAACAGGCTGCGGCCTAAGCCAGGGTGGGATTGGTGGCGCGGGGCGATTTATGGTTGCAGGTGCTGCTGGCAGGGTGTGCAACTGCATGAAGGGGAAGGCAACGAAGGCTTCCCCCGGTTCAGGAGGCCTGGCTTGCCCAAGACCGACTGCACAGCCAGGGGAGGGAAGGCATTCTGTTTGATGGAGGATGCGATAGACCATTGCTCGTTGAGGGGCACTTCGGCCGTGTAGGATCACTCCATCATGTGTTATATGTGGCGAATCTTCAAAGGGGAAGAGGACTTGTCCACTGGTGAGCACTAAGGAAGACTTACGAATCTCCTCAGGCATGGCTGCTACAACCATCTCAGTTGGCGGCGGGCATGCGCCATCATCCAAGGAGGTGCGCAGAAAGGCAGCAACAGCCAGTCGCAATGGAAGCTGTGTGTGCGCAATCTTCACGTTGAGCTGAACATAGTGTATTTCATAGTCTGGATGCCTACAGACCAGGCGCGAAAAGGGGGTAAGATTCAATCCCCCAGGCCCGACCTCCACTGTTCGGGCATGTTCTACCGACATAACCCTCTGCACCGTCGAGGATCAGGACTGAGGTCCAAACCCTCAGGGTAATTGTAAGAGCTATAACCGATGGCAGGTAGGCCTGTCAAGTGAGACATGCGCCCTGGCTGCTAGTCTGTCACAGCAACTTGAGCCCAAGTTACGGAAGAGATAGAAGAGCCACACGGACAGAAGCGTTACCAAGAGAAAGAGGTCGCAGGCATTCAAGCATTTACTGGTACAGCTAGACAACAGACCAGGTTAGTCAACAAAACAATAACTTGTTACAGGTCACTCGCAAGCCTCTCTGAAGCCTGCCACTGTGCATGGTTTCAGCAAGACAACCTATAACAGTCGTCTTCGCTTGGTGTCGTTCTTGCGCGCTCTCTTCGTCAGTCGCCGCTCTAGCGCTTCCTGATACTCAGGGTGCGCTACGGTGAAAGTACGTTTCCTGTGAAATCGCACCGCGGTAGGGAGAGGCCGGTGGGAAGAAGCTCGGGAGAACGAGCTGATAACCGGAGATGGATTTGTACACTCCGCAAGCAAGTGGGCAAGCTTAGGTTGTAAAGGATCACACCTTTTTTTTTCCACGAGTACGGACGCCGTGTGGGCATGGTGCCCAGGTCATCATTGAAGGAAGGGAAATACAATCAGATGGTGGAGAAAAGGACAGAGACAACCCAACAACAAACCAAACAAAACCAACCACAGCCCACAGGCCGAGACTCCACCACCAAGTAGTATTTCCTCTGTACTATGGTGAAACAAGTGAGACGATGACTGCTGACTATCTATGGGCCTGAATTCACGAAAGAAGAGCATGGCAGCGAGGGTTTGTGCTTTAGCAAAATCTCAACGAAGTCGTCAAATGGACTTCATATCACTATTACCAGTGACCAGCGGCCACTGCACAGAGTAGCAAAAACCTGGTCACAGTGCAAGTCCCGGGCATTGGTATGCTCTAACGCAGGTCTGATCCTTGCCTAAGTGGATCAGTGGTTGCTATGCAGATCATGCCGTGGAAAAATCCTTGCTTGTAGCACAACCCTTGCAACTGGTTGCACAGACAAGTCAAGAGGCATAGTAGTTGGTAGTGTTCAGGCAGTGGCGGCCATAGCAAACGACGAAAGCCTGCAGGTAAGGGTGCGAAAGGCTCACCCCCCCCTAAGGGAGGTCATCACGGCACCCTTCGGCACACTGAGGTGCCAACAGGGGTGTCCCCTATCTTCGTGAAATGCTGCGTCATTGCAAAATTGTTCTGTTGCGTGCAAGGCCCGTGTGAAACAGGTGAAACAGGACATATCCTAGCGTGGTATCTGTACCTCTTTGTACAAAATTGGAAATGTCGGACATCAACAGAGGGAACTAAGGTTCCCCCTGGGCATCCTCCATTGCCATCCTCTACCACCCGCCTGTTGGGAACGAGGAGCTAAGGCTCTCATTCCTATTGGCTCACTGTATTGCGAATGGCGAAAGAGATTGACGATCCTACTTAGTGTTTGCACTTTTCACTTGCCGTAGCTGACTGGCGGTGTGCTTATCCACGATTCCCGCTGCGAAAGCATTGCTGGTCTTGGTGCAGGTTCTGGAAAGTCATCTCTCCATAGAACACTGACATCGGCCGGCCAAACTCGGTGCTGTTTAGAAGTTACCCACATTTGTTAAGGGCATATGTCCTTCACCATGTTTTGCTTTCTCTTTGTTTGTATATTACTCGAAGGTGCGTACTACCTGCAAAAGCGCATGGCGCCATGTAAAGCAGGAGTGGAAACCTCCTGTAGAGAGGTACACTTGAGGAAGGCTTCTTATGCCATGATCCTCAGTTTGGGACGGATCAACAGTGTGAGCTGTTGACGGCTCGCACAGGCAGTGGAACCTATCCTGTTGTAGTCTGTCGGCAAGGCAAGTGCGGCAATGCCCGCCTCCAGAAAGCAGCAGTCCGGCAAGCATCGGTTTGGGCGCGCTGCATCCGGCTCTGGCCGAGCCGATTGCTAGGGCATTGAGTTGCGCCCTCCCTTGTCACGGAGCGACACTATTCGGGTACTTTAGTGCCAACATGCTTGCAACCGCAGCTACTCTACTCATGGTATTTTGCCTGCTGTGGCTTCTAGCCTACTCTGGACTCGAGCTAAGGCGCGCGCCCAGACTCTTGATGAGTGACAGTGAGACCGCGATAGCTGTGGTCAGAGAGGCTTGTCTTCATCCAAGACCAGGGGTGTATCCCATGTCCAGGATCATATGCAGCCAGGGTGGCCACCTCATTTCGGGACAAATGGCAAAAGCATTCTCTTCAGCATAGACTCCTCGCCACTTGTGCCTTCCTGGCATCTTGGCGAGCCTCTTAAAGGCAATGCAATCCAAGAAAGCCCTACTTCCAATGTATTTTAGTGAGGGCGGGATGGCAAGCTCAACAAGGGCTGCACAGTTCATGAAGGCTTTAACTCGAATTGTGTCGAGAGTAGGCGGAAGAACTTCTCTGAGGCTAGTGCAGTGCACAAAGGTGAATTCCGGAATTTCTTCTACGTTGGTGTTGCAAAGGTCTACACTCTTAAGCAATCGGCAACCGTCACACGCATGCGCTCCAATAGCTGTAAAATACTTCGTGAGAGCAAGTGTGGTGATTCCCGTAGAGCTAAGACAGCCTGGTGCCAGCTCACTGGTCCCGACCTGCAGTGTTGACCCTCGGGGGGATGGAAGCTCACTCAAGGCAAACTCAGCAAGGTTGATGCACCCTTGAAAGACCGAGCTTGGCTTCGTTTCTGAACCTATTTGCAACCCCTTCCGATGCATACACCCATTGAAAGGAACAGCATTCCGCAAAGGCTTTGTATCCAAATTCTCGGCAACCAGGAGCCGACACACTGTTTAGTAGTTTGCAGTCGCGAAAGACGTTATCGGAAATGCCTACAACAGTGGCCGGCAATTTGACAATACGGAGCTCCCGACAATTTTGCCACGCCTCTGCTCCAATGAGCCTGATACCCGACTCAACACTGACATGCCGCAGACGCGGAACCCCTGCAAAAGCCCCTTCCGGGACGATTTCCTCTGGGTTCATGGGACATATAAGAGGTGTCTCAGTCAAGTCATGGCCGAAAGTTTGGCAGAGGTGAGAATGAAGCGCTGCAAGCGTTTCCTCCCCTGGCCGGGGGGTAATCCAGAAGCCATCATGCAACCAAATAGCTGAATGTGAATCCTACTCGCAGTTGGAGAAAGGAATAGGCAGCCCATGTAACCTGCTGTTCAAGGACCTCAAAAAAGTGAAAAGGCCCCTTTTTTCCACGAGTACGGACGCCGTGTGGGCATGGTGCCCAGGTCATCGTTGAAGGGAGGGAAGAACAGTCTGATGGTGGAGAAAAGAACAAGGACAACCAAAACAACCCAAAACCAAACAAACCACAGCCCGCAGGCCGAGTCTCCACCATCATGTATCTGTGCTAGGTGAGACAAGTGAAACGAAAACTAATGACTAGGAATGGGCCTGAATTCACGAACGAAAAGCATGTCGGCGCAGGTCTGTGCTCTAGCAAAGTCTCCAAAAAGGCTTCAAATGGACTTTACTTCATGATTACTAGTGACCAGCGGCCACACCACGGTGCGGCAAAATCATGGTCACGATACAGGTCAGGAGTATCGCAATGCTCCAGCGCCGGTTGCGTCCATGTCAAAATGGAGTAGCGTAGCTATGCTGCATGCCGTGGAAAAGACCTTTCTTGTAGCACAACCCGTGCAACTGGTTGCACTTACAAGTCCAGAGGCATGTTACCAGGCGGTGATCGAACAGTGGCGGCCATAGCAAACGACGAAAGCCTGCAGGTAAGGGTGCGAAAGGGCGCACCTCCCCGAAGGGATGTCAACTCAGCACCCTTCGGCACACAAAGGTGCCAAAAACAAAAAAGGGGTGTCTCCTAAATCCGTGAAGTGCTGCGTCATTGCAAGATCTGCTGCGTGCAAGGCCCGTGTGAAACAGGTGAAACTTTGGACTATCCTAGCATGGTATCTGTACCTCTTTGTACAAAATTGGAAATGTCGGACATCAACAAAGGGAACTAAGGTTCCCCCTGGGCATCCTCCATTGCCACTCTCTACCACCCGCCTGTTAGGGACGAGGAGCTAAGGCTCTCATTCCTATTGGCTCACAGCGTTGCGAATGGCGAAAAGAGGTCCGTGATCCTACTTAGTGCTTGCCGTAACTTGCTGGCGGTGTGCTTATCCACCATTCCAGTTGCGAACACATTGCTGATCTTTGCAGGTCTGGGGAGTCTTCTTCCCTTTGATCACTGGCATCTGTCGACAGCTTTCGGCGCTGCCTAGACTAGACGGGTCGCCCACTTTTGTCAAATACTCATTTCCTTCGCTATGTGTTGTTTTTCCCTTGCTTGCACCTTGCTCAAAAGTGCGTGCTGCCTGCAAGAGCGCATAGCGCCATGGTACTCAGGGATGGAACCTCCTATGGAAGGGTACTCTGAAGAAAAGCTTGTTTTGCGATGATCCTCAGCTCCCCTATGGAATTTGGCCTTGTATGGCTTCTGGCCTACCTGGACTCGCGCTAAGACGTGCGCCCAGACTCTTGAGTAACTGTGAGACCGCGATAGTTGTGGCCAGAAAGGCTTGTTTTCATCCAAGACCAGGGGTATATCCCATGTTCGGGATCATATGCAGCCAGGGTGGCCATCTCATAGCAGGACAAATGGCGAAAGCATTTTCTTCAGCATAGACTCCTCGCCATTTGTGCCTTCCTGGCATCTTGGCAAGCCTCTTGAAAACAGTGCAATCCAAGAAAGCCCTACTTTTAATGTATTTTATTTAGTGAGGGCGGGATGGCAAGCTCAACTAGAGCTGCACAGTTCATAAAGGCTTTGACTCGAATTGTATGGAGAGTAGTCGGAAGGAGGACTTCTCTGAGGCTAGTGCAGTGCATAAAGGTGAATTCCCGGAATTTCCTCCACATTGGTGTTGCAAAGGTCTACACTCTTGAGCAGTCGGCAACTGTCGCACGCGTGCGCTCCAATAGCCACAAAATGCTTTGTGAGAGCGAGTGCGGTGATTCCCGTAGAGCTAAGACAGCCCGGCGCTGGCTCACTGGTCCTAGCTTGCAGTGCTGACCCTCATGGGGATGGAAGCTCACTCAAGGTAACCTCAGCAAGGTTAATACACCCTTGAAAGAGGTATTGCCCAAACTTGGCTTCGCTGTTGAACATATTTGCAACCTCTTCCGATGCACACACCCATTGCAAGGAACAGCATTCCGCAAAGGCTTTGTATCCAAAATCTCGACAACCCGGAGCCAAGACACTGTTTAGTAGTTTGCAGTCACGGAAGACGTTATCGGAAATGCCTACAACAGTGGCCGGCAGTTTGACAATGCGGAGCTGTCGGCATTTTGCCAAGCCTCTGCTCCAATGAGCCTGATGCCTGACTCTACACTGACGTGTCTCAGACGTGGAACCCCTGCAAAGGCCCCTTCTGGGACGATTTCTTCTGGGTTCATAGGGACATGAACGGCTGGCGGAATGTCAAAAAAGTAAAAAGGCCCCTCGTCCACCTCGATCAGCAACTGGAGAACACCAGGAGGGAGGATGATTCGTGGCATGTCTGCTAGCAGCAAAAACCTCCCTGGCAAAGCTCACGAGGGAGTAGCAGCTCACTTGCTAAACGTTTCTTGAGCTATTCGATTGCCTCCTGCGGTGTAGTCACTGTTAATGATGACCAAGGGCCATATTTTCACCACAGACTCAACACTGCCTTCAGCTGTGTGGGTACTGAGAGCTTCTCTTTGGGTATTCTTGTTTTGCACTGTCTCATCAGCTCGTAGTGCGCCCCACTGATGTCTATCTCCCAATGGGAATTGCCAAAAAAAGGAGTTGCCCATTGCATAATATCTGCCTCCAAAGGCGTCAACTGTGGGCTTATAACCTCACTGAGACAGTGGAAGGATGCCACTGCTGAGGCGATATAGTCCATGGAGATAAATTTGTAATGCGGGCGCAGCCGCGTGTGTAGCTCCTGAGGAGCTGGAGCAGAGCATTCCGTGAGGACGAAAGCAGGGACGTGTGATGCTGTTCCTTGCTCAACAATGAATCCAAGCGGTTGTGCGAGTTGATACCGTGGGAGAGCGGCATGATGCAGCGGTACCAGTGGGTTGCCTGCAGCCTCCTTAGCAGCAGCACTGGCTTGACCTGCAAAACAGTCTGGAAGTCGGTTACATTCTTTTGGAAGATACACAAGGCGGAACAGGCAAGGTGCGCGGGCTAGTAACTGCTGACACTGATCAAGAATGGCAACAACCGCTGGTTTCTAAACTCTCCCTTTGTGTTGAAGGTAGTTTATGATTGGCAGAATGTCACCCTGCACAACAACACTGTCCCTCTGGACAAGCAGGAGACATAATACTCAAAACCGAATTTGATGGCAGCCCGACATGCATGAGCTTCAGCAAGAACATTATCTGCACAGGAGAGTAGTGGAATGGAGAGCCACTGGACCAATGAGGTGTTGTGTGTGTTTGTGTGTGTGTTATCACATTATTTTTGCGACAGCTTCTCATTACGATCAAAACAGCTGACATAGAGTTCATCATTTGTTGGCTCGCCCACCAACCAATACACATGGGGTGTCTTGGTCCTAATCGAAACAAACACCTGTATCTATTGCGTCTCCATGACACACTTCAGATTCTGCTCTTCAAGTATGGTGGAGACTCTGCACATCTGCCAGCCCTCGCAGTCGTCCTCCTGGTACTGCCGGGGGAACAGAATTGGTCCTTAGTTTTCAGCCCATTTCAGAGTCCCCACTCTTGCATCTAGCATTCCGCCACCTCCGGCCCATGGTTCCACCTGCGCCAGCAGCAAAACACGCTCTCGACGATGCAAAGTAGTGCCCAGTTCCCTGCCCCCAGTTCCCTGTCCCCAGTTCCACTTCCCTGTCCCAAGTTCCCTGTCCCAAGTTCCCTGTCCCCAGTTTGCTGCCTCCAGGTCCCTGCCAGTTCCCTGTCCCAGTTCCCTGCCCCCAGTTCCCTGTTCCCACTTCCCTGTCCCAAGTTCCCTGTCCCCAGTTTGCTGCCCCCAGTTCCCTGCCCCCAGTTCCCTGCCCCAGTTCCCTGCCCTCAGTTCCCACGAGTACGGACGCCGTGTGGGCATGGTGCCCAGGTCATCGTTGAAGGGAGGAAAGAACAGTCTGATGGTGGAGAAAAAAACAAGAACCACAACCACAACCCAAAAAACCACAACCAAAGGCCCACAGGCCGAGTCTCCACCATCATGTAGTCTTTCCTCTGTGCTAGGTGAAACAGGTGAGACGAAAAGAGCGTCTAGAAGGGAGCCTGAATTAACGAACGAATAGCATATCGGCGCAGGTCTGTGCTCAAGCAAAGTCGCAAAAAGGCTTCAAAGGGACCTCACTTCACACGAGTGACCAGCGGCCACACCCCAGCGCGGCAAAATCATGGTCATGATCTCCAACTATGTAGAACCTCAAGTCGCTGATCAAGGCCTACAGGTGGATCTCAGGCGAGGCTGATCTCCAACTGCTGTATGTAGAGCCTCAAATCGTAGAGGCGGCAAAAAGGGGACAGGGAACTTGGGACAGGGAACTGGGGACAGGGAAGTGGGGGGCAGGGAACTGGAGGCAGCAAACTGGGGACAGGGAACTTGGGACAGGGAACTGGGGGCAGCAAACTGGACAGGGAACTGGGGGCAGGGAACTGGGACAGGGAACTTGGGCAGGGAACTGGAGGCAGCAAACTGGAGACAGGGAACTTGGGACAGGGAACTGGGGACAGGGAACTGGAGGGGAACTGGCGGGCAGGAACTGGGGGCAGCAAACTGGGGACAGGGAACTTGGGACAGGGAACTGGGGGCAGCAAACTGGACAGGGAACTGGGGGCAGGGAACTGGGGCAGGGAACTTGGGCAGGGAACTGTGGGCAGCAAACTGGAGACAGAGAACTTGGGACAGGGAACTGGGGACAGGGAACCTGAGGCAGGGAACTGGGGCAGGGAACTGGCGGGTGGGGAACTGGGGGCAGCAAACTGGGGACAGGGAACTTGGGACAGGGAACTGGGGGCAGCAACTGGACAGGGAACTGGGGGCAGGGAACTGGGACAGGGAACTTGGGCAGGGAACTGGGGGCGGCAAAACTGGAGACAGGAAACTTGGGACAGGGAACTGGGGACAGGGAACTGGGAGCAGGGGGGTGCATGCAGCCGATTCTCTTTTGCAATGGTGCAGCGCTTCATAGACCTAGAAGACACCCCACTCTGTTTGCTATTTGGTACCTTTGAGTGCCAAAGGGTGTTGAACTGACCTTCCTTCGGGGGGTGTCTTTTCGCACCATTACCTGCAGGCTTTCGTCGATTATGGCCGCCACTTATTGATTGTCGATTGGTAGCATGCCACTTGACTTGTAAGCGTGAAAGTTTGACACACAAACTCCTGACGGAAAATCAAAAGCTCTCGTGCTCAAAACACCTAGTCAGTCAAGTGTCTCAACGACCCGAGTCGAAAACGAAAGAAAAAGCAGGCAAAAGACACGCACACTTTTCGCCGCACACTTGAGCCAAAGTGACGAACGTTCTCCAAGGTTCACAAATGTTCTCGGGACATTTGTGGACATGCAAAACCATACTCAAAACAGTTCTACGCTTCACAAAGGTTCTAAAAACAGTTGGAAACAACTAAGAGCATAGTCTAAACATCTTCGGGTGTTCTCGGACACCTCATACACAAACTACAAACATATGGAAACATTGAAAGGGATCTTTCAATGTCCTCAAAAGCTAACGAACGTCATTCAAACAAGCCAAAACTCTCCATGGCTTCCTTTGCGGTCTCTAAACAAGTGGTATGGAGTCTTCGCTCCTCAGTACTATAAATTCTCACACCCCCTTTCGAAGCTCACATGCCACTTTGGACAGTGGTCACTCGCTGTTCCAGTAAGCGCTTGCGCTCACAGCAGCTACACAAACCAAAAGAGGTGACTTTCTTGCCTCGCAAGTATTGGCATTGACGGTCAAGGTGGAATTTGGACCCAGTCGAGGTCACAAATACCTCAAGTACCTTGTTCACTGCATTCATCTTCATCCACTCGGAGGTTGCAGTGTTCTCAACACCACTCGGCCGGCCAGCAGCGCTCGAAGCAGCAGCACCTGTAGAAGCAGCAGCAGAGACTCTCTCTCTCTCAACAACGGCTCTTGCTTCTCTGGCTTATCGGCCATCATCCTCTTCTGTCCCAAAAGGCTCTTCGCCATCCCAGCAGCGCCAAAAAGCTTCACAAGCAAACTCAGCGCGCCATACAACGCCAGCGCAGCAATGCAGCTGCCCTCAAACGACAACATGGCTTCCCGCGCGGACGCCCCACACACACAAACGGCTGCGGAAAAGTTCGGCGAAGAAAAGTTCTCCGAAAGGAAAGAAAAGATAGGAAGGGACGACTCAAGGGTCATTTCGACATGAGCACGGCTTCCTGAAAAACAGTCTCACTGTTCAACTGATTTCAAGTCTCTCGAAGTAAGGTGGTCACACAGACCGAGACAAGATTCACGAAGTACCTTTGTCAAAAACCTGATCCAATTTCATCGACTCTCGACAGACTCTACAGTAAACAGTCTAAAAGGTGTGAACAATCACAGTTCAAAAGCTATTGAATTCCAGCGGCATCTCATGCACACGTATTTTCACATCGATCATCGGAAGCTTCATCCGCAAGTGTCATCAAGCTATCTGTGCAGCAACAAAAGCAAAGGCTCTCAGCCAGTCGGTTGCTCAGCTTGGGTTCTCACCTCAAGGATGCACAGATGCAAAAAACTCTTCACAAGAAAACGAGCAAATTTCATTGAGTACCTTTCAGTATCATGGTAATCAACTGCATTGAATGGTGCATGACTCTCATTGCAACGACATTGAAAACGAGAGTTCAACCGCTGACTCAAAAACGAGTTGGAACTCTGAATCCTGAAAATTTTGCCAATTCGAAGTCCACTCTGGGTTTCCAATCCCATCGAACAAGCATGACATTCACTCTGATATGCCATTCCGTGCTTTTCGAAGAAATTCTGAAGATCTCGACTCTTCCAGTATTGATTGCTTCTCGGCAGTTCGAACGAAACAGTGACAGACACTCCTTCAGATGACTTGATCTCATCAAGATACTTTCCAGATGACTTCAACAGATAGAAGAACTCTTTCTCGTGCTTCTCATTCCTTCCCCAAAAATTCAAGAGAGGGGATCCGCCTTTGCAAGGAAGAGAGATGTGCACGAGACATGCCACCTGAGATCCATGCGGGCATCGACTGAATCCATCACGGAGCAGGGTCAGCACCTTATTGCGAACTCCGATCTCCTGGAGGTTTGCATGGATTCCTATGTATCGAACATAGTCAACTTCTCGACAAGATCTTGCGATGACTGACTCTTTGCCACAAGCTACTTCTAGCACAGTATATCGAGGGTACCTGAGTTGATCCGACTCTCGGATGACTGAAACGGCTGAGTCACACTCAAAAGTCACTCTTGACAACGTTTCGTTTGAACATCTTAGCATCACACTTCTCGGGGGCATTGAGGCCAACAGCGAAAAGATGGTCACATTCTGCTCAGCTGTCAACACTCCAGTACCATGGCATGCGATGCAGCATTGAACCGGTCTGGATGTCCCTGAACTGGCCACTGAACTTCCAGTCTGGCCCATTGGTGTCGAAGTGTGTTGAGATGCTAATCCCATGATCCTTGTGATGTCGCTGGTCGAACCGATCGGCGATTCCACTGAAGCTGGTGCTCCCCAATCAATGAGCGGCCTCGCCGGTGAAGACTTCGGCAAAACAGGCGCCACCGTTGGAGACTTGGGTACCTCAGCTGGTCCCGTCACAGGGAATCCGATCTCAGTTGGAGGAGGCGGTGGTTCCTGATGAGCTGTAGGTGGGCTATCCAACGGCGGTGGAGGAGGCTTTGGACTCACCTTCGGTGACACGTTCTCCTCAACAGTCTGCTCTGGCAATCCCTCAGGGTGCTTCATGGGCGACGGATCCTTTGTCCGCTCTACCCCACTTGGCTTCGGCTCTGCCGGAGTTGGAGCATCGACCAGAGTTGGGCTAACTGATCGAAAGGCTTCACTCGGAGTCTTTGGAGCCATCTTTGGAGGGGTCTTGGGAGGTTCAATCCCAATTGCCTTCGGAGCAGGCGCTGGTGCCTTTGCAGCCTCACTCTTTGGAGCCTCGCTCGCAGATGTTGCCTTTGCAACTTCCTTTGCAGGAGTCTTGGGCTTCTCAGCTGGCTTCTTCGGAGGAGTCTTCGGAGCAACTGGCATCGCCTTCTTCTTTGGCGGAGGTGGCATTGGTCCCTTCGGCGGTGTTTTCGGTGGTGGAACCGGAGGAGGGCGCTTTGGCGCCGCTTCGCTTGGTCGCGCTCGGCTTTTGCGGGGGTCTTCCGCTAACGGCCGCATGTAGCTTGGCCTGTCGCGGACTTCCTTTGTAAAGGGTCGCATCTCTACCCTTTTCCTCTTCCGGCGTAACTCCTCCTTGAGGTCGCCGTTCTCCTCCTCCTGGGGCCACGGTTCGTCCGTCGTTTCGTAACCCTGCTTCCTTTGGGGTTCTTCGTTCTTTCTCTTCTTCAACAACAGGCGCAGCCGCTCGTCGGCTGACATACCTGGAGCTGTTGGGATCGGCAGTGCATACTTGGGCGCAACAGGGGTGTAGCCGACCTGCGACACACTGTCGCCTGGGCTGATCTGTGAGCTCAAAGGATTCTCAAATCCATAGTTGGGCAATGCATCACCTCGAAGATCTTCATCGCTCTTTGGATCGATCCGCTGACTCAATTGGATCTTCCCAGTGGTCAAACTCACTGACCTTTGTCCCTGGATGCACGCAGCTGCCACATGGCCATAGTTGCCACAGATCCTGCACTTCAGGTTGTTGACTGGCCGAAAGCTGAAGCCACTGAAGGCCCGAATCATCCTTGGCTTGGGCGCCTCATTGGGGCCACGCAAGGGGACCTCCACCCTGCGGCCACGACGAGCATCGAAGAAGCCACGCACTGTGCCACGAGGACGCGGCATTGCCTTGCTCTTCGCCTTTGCCTTCGCCTTGGCTTTCGGACGTGGAGGTACTCCATCCGACTCTTCATCCTCATCTTTCACACTCTTCGCCTTGCGCTTCTTTGCAAGACGCTTTGGAGCTTTCTTCACTTCGGCATTTGGACCAAACAAAGTCCGACGCAAGCTCTTGAGCAGCTTGATCCTCGTCACTCGAGACGGCTTGGAAGCAACGGAACTCTTCTTGGAGCGTGAAGGGGTAGCTGAAACGCCACACAGTGATCCAGCTTCTGCAGTGCCTGCCTCAGCTGGAGCCTTTGGCTGGACCTCACTGGTCAACACCACTGGGGTAGAAGGTTCTGCTGGAGCTTCATGAACAGGATCTGGATCTGCAGGAGATGTAGGTGCCTCAGTTGCTGGAATCGCAGATGCCTCAACAGCTGGAACAGTAGGTACCTCGGCGACTGGAGCCAACACAGGCTCTGAAGGATTCGAAGGAGCCACCACAGGCTCTGCGGGAACCGTCGCAGGTTCAGCAGCTGGACTGGCCTTCCTCAAAGGCTCGCCGGTCGTCCAATCCACACGAGTGGTCGCTTCCGAACGAAGGTCATCTTCTCCATCCATCGCTGCGGGTTCTGGAAGCGCGTACCTAGGTACCTGAGCGGCGAGTTGAGCCACCTCGTGGTCCAGAACAGCTGCAGGAGGAACACATAGTTCGAAACAGCTGCGGAACAGTGCAAAGCAGACTCTCAGCTCTTGCGAGCAAGTCCAAAAACTGAACATGACTGAAAACATGTGTGAAATCCAACAAATCCATGAAATCCATGAAGTCCAAAAAGTCCATACTGAAAACAAAGGCTTTCTCAAAACTAGCAGTGCATTGACATGTTGACTCTCAACGAGATTGTGGACATGTTGACTCCCAACATCGTGCTGCTGCCCCCTTTCAAGATGATCACCACACAGGCAGCATTGCCTAAACACAAGCGTATGGAGAAACCCTTGACAGGATGTGTCGACTACACTGCTCACCGCAGCGGCTCGCAAGGGCACAAAACCTAACAGCACGCGATGCTTCAGGAAGGTTGCCAACGCCAAACACTTTGTCAAAGCATCAGCTGGGTTCTCAGTACCGGGGACATGCGCACATTCGAGGATTCTTTTAGCCATGAGCTCGCGAAGCCAACAAATCCGAATCTCCACATGGCGCGAACGGCGCTGCAAATCAGAAGCCTCGAGGATCATCTTCCCACTCAGGGAATCTGTGAGCCATGCCAAACAAAGGGAGGTGACTTGCACAAGACCTAACGCCTTGAGGACCTGAAAGACAGTCCTGGACAAACCAAGTCCTTCCTGGACGCCTTCCTGGCCTGCGGAAAGCTCTGCCTCGCACGAACTCAAGGTCACCGATCCCTGATGCCGGCTGAACGCTTTCAACAGCACACCACGGTACACAAGACACACACCTGTGATGCTGCGGCGGTTCGTACTCCGCGTGGGAGCAAAGCCTGCATCAGTGTAGACCAGCAGCGTCTCTGCATAGTCGGGAAGCTCACCCTCGGTTGGAAAGCGCTGTCCAACCTTCATGTCGGTGATCAAGTACCTGAGAACCATTCGAAGTGCCTTCTCATGGCCTGGCTTTGGAGATGCCTGGCCCGTGGAGAGCAAACCGACAAGGACCAACAAATCCAACCTGGTTTGGCACATCCACGACAGACGACCCAGGATTCTCCTGAACCGTGCATGCGCCTCGGCGCTAATGGGTTCCTGCTCAATCGTCTCCTCGATGGCTGGCCGGATGTCAGGGAACGTGGCGCTCCCCTTTTCGATTCCGAACTCACGGAAACACTCATCCATGTAGT
>CAXAMN010021725.1:0-16943 GCA_963970005.1 Durusdinium trenchii
AAGTCGTCTTCGCATGTCGGCAGACGGTTGGATGTAGATCCTGGTCGGAGAGTCGATCTCATCAGCTTGCATGAAGGCACTTTTCACATCAGCAGTCCAAAGCTTCCAGGGTTTGTGGACAGCGACCAAGTAGATACAGCTTCTGCCAGTCATCGACAAGGTGGGACTTTCTCGATCCAAGGTGTTCTCGAGGACATCACGATGGCGAAATCCTTGGATGATGACCCGGGCATTGGCTTTCTTCCCGGTCTTGGTGGGTTTCCACCTTTGCAAGAAACGAGCAGGAATGATCTCACCGGGACCAGCTTCTGAGGCGTCCACAACACGCCAAGCATCATTGTCGAACCACACGTTGAGTGCAGTGTCCTTGGCTTCGTCGAATTGCAGCTTCTCCTCAGGTGATAAGTATTTCTCACTGAATGTTTCAGTGGCAAGTGCATCATCAGGTTGATCTACACCAGTCATGTTGCTGTAGTGCTGCAGGAATTGTGGATTCTCAGGTGACACTGGTTGTAGTCCATCAAGTTGCCGTGCCTGGTTGTAGGAGTTCAGTGCACTTGCTTGACTCACTTGCTCAAATCGTTGATGCTGTTCATCCTTTGGAGGAGGACTGCGAGATCTCTCACGTCTCTCTGCTGTTGCTTCTGCTGCTGCCGCTGTATGTTGTCTGTTGCTCTCATGTGCTTGCTTTTCTTCCTGCTTGCCTGTTGCTGTCTCTGTTATCTCGTCTGCTTGTTGTTCTGTCGTGCTCAACTCCTGTTGTTGTTGCTGTGCTTGGTTTGCTGGAGTTGTGCTTGTGTTCGTAGTGTCCATGTCATACTCCCGGATGTCCTGCACGTTTTGGTTCAAAGACTGCAAAGGAGTAGGCGAAAAAAGTGGACACAGAAGTTCCCGATGCGTGAGCAGCAGGGGGATCCCCAGCCAAATCTAAAAAACGAACAGGGCCCTGCACAGGGGCCAGAGCAGCACGAACTCGATCTCGAAGACAGGAAGTGTGAGCTGAGTCAGGTTGAGTCTTCAGTCGTTCTGCTCTCTCACGAGGTACTTCAGCACGAATATGCTCAGGGGCAACACGCACCAAAGAGCTTCCATGCGCCACCCAGAAAACAGATGCACGAGTTGAACCATCATCCAAAACTCGAGGCTCGATTGCGCACACAAGTGCGGGACCATGCCATCGTTCAACGTCAAGTTTGGCAGGTGAAGGTCTCCAGTAGAACACATGGTCTCCGATATAGATCTCTGGGTGCTCAGCTCGAACTTTGGCATTGAGAGCGCGCTTGAGCAGTGTGCTGGTGTTTGCCGCATGGAAAGCTTGGGCAGCAAGGCGTCGCAAGGCTTGGTCTTCGACATGAGCTCCCTTTTCATCAGGCCTCAACTTGCATGGTTCATCAGCGAGGCCTCCATCATGTGGGTTGTGTCCGAAAACGATCTGATAAGGTGAGCTTCCATGTACTGAACGAAGACGGTTTCTTTGGTAACAAGCGACACGCACTGCAGTTTCCAACAAAATGTTGGGTTCTTCCTTTTGCATTTTGAGCAACTGAAGACGGCGTACAGCATGAAGTCGTTCAACTGATCCCATGCGGTTGTGAGCTTCTTTGGGTACCAGGACCAAACGGATACCATGCTGATCGAAGAAGTCCAAGTACTTCTGGCTCATGTGTGCACCAGAAGAGTCAGTTCGAAAAACTTCCGGAGGGCCAAAGATGTTGAGCCATCGTTCTTGCAAAACTTGGATTTCTTCTTCTTCAGTTTCTCTAGCGATCACAGCATTGATCTCAAAGCGAGAGTACACATCCAAGACTGCAAGCACACGTCTCTTTTCATCATTCCACTTGATGTGAAAGGTGTCGGCTTCCAAAATCTGGTTGAAGTGGCTTGCTTGAGGCAAGGAGGAAGGTTTCTCCAGCTTCTTCATGCTGTGAGCGGCACAAACATCGCGTTTGTATTCACGGGCGCATTGGACGATTTCATCTTCAAAACCAGCGTCTCGAAGAGATTGTGTCAACTTCTCGCGTCCTGGGTGTCCAAGTTGCTTGTGAAGTTTTGCCACGATGTTGACTGCTTGCTTGCTGTGAGTCTTGGCCAACTGCAGTTCAGCTTCATTCACTTTTCTTTTCTTTCTCTCCATTTCTTCTTCCATGAGCTCCTCGGTCACGAAGATGCGCCAGATCTCACGGCGTCGCCAGCGATTCTCCATGTCAGTGTAGATTGCACTGGCTGCCTTTTTCACAAACAATTCCTCATAGTTCTGCATGCTCTTGAGCTCTTTCGATTTGCCTTCCATAGGGGCATGAGTTCCAGGAAGACAGAGGCAAGGAAGATCAAGAGCTTCAAAGACCTCAGGGCTGTTGGTTCTCAGTCTCGTTGGTTTCTTCACTTTTCCGAGGCAATGACCTTCACGATCATAGGACTTCAGACCTGTCCGGCATCGATTGCAGATGGCATCCATGCCTTGCATGATGTTCATGGTTTCAGTGTTCCATGACATAGCCAAGTGAGGGTGCTCCAGAACCATGCCACCATCAACTTCATCCTCCATCACATCCATGGTGTCCTTGCACAAGGTGAGATGTGTCTTTTCTTCTTCTTTCTGCAATCGGAGGATTTTCTCTCGTAGATCTTGCTTCAGCATGTTCAATCGCTGAATATTGGACCAGCGAGTGCAAGGCGGTGCACACCAGACAAAGTGCGGCTTCTGTCGTCGAAGTAGATCGATGAACTGTTCTCGAACATGCTTTTGATTGAAGTCCCATTCTGGCAATCCAAAGGTAGAGAACTCAATGTCGGGATAGATCTTGGCGAGGTGTGAGGAAAGTGCTCCTTGATCCACATAGACCTCAAAGAAAATCAACTTTCGTTGTTCATGAAGTTTGTTCAGCACTTTTGAAGTGATTTCACCAATGTCGTCATCACCAGTCTCCAGGAAGATTGTCTCACACTCTTCATGGATGTCCAAGTTGGTTTGCGGTTCAATTTCAAAGACACTCATGATGATCTCCAAAGTTTCTTCAACAGCTAGATTCAGGTCTTCATTTTCAGGGAGGCTGTTGTAGTCGAGGAGATTAACCAAGTAGTGTCCTTTCTTTCCACGAGGAGGTTGGAACCACTCAGATTCACCGATCTTCAAAGATCCTGAAGCAAAATCTTGTTTCACGCTCCATTCTTCAAGAAACCGGTCGGGCTAGAAGAAAAGGCGTGGGTCCAGGAACAACCGAAACTCGCAAAGGCAGTTTCTGGCCTTTGACCAACACTTGCAACTCCATCTCAAGTTCGGATTGAAGAAGTTCTCCACCTCCAAAGCGAAAGGCACGCTGTTGCGGGTGGACTTTGATGTTTCCAAGGAGCTGCGTGTCATACTTTTCCACCCATTTCTTCCAAGCTTCTTCACCAACCAAAGTGCGAGTGGCACCAGAGTCAATGATCGCAAAGCCAGGAGCCAGATCACTGAAGAAGATCTCATCCTTGGGAATCTCATCATATTCATCCTCCACCATCGTCACTTCATCAGAGACTTCTTTGACTCCCTGCGCTTGTACTCTGTATCGTTTGAAGCGTGGTCCATGAGCACTGTTGGAGCCGGACAAGGTGGACTTGAGGTCATTGACATTGGAGTTGGACAAAGTGCTGTTGGGCGGTCGTCTCAATCCTTGCATAGGCCTTCGTGGCATGAAGTTGGATCTCTTGCCAAAGCCTTTTCCTTTGCCTTTTCCTTTGCTTCCTTTGCTCTTTCCTTTTCCTTTGCTTTTGCCATCACCTTTTCCGCCTCCTTTGTGTGTTCCACCTCCATAGTCGGGCGCAAGAGCGACGATGGGATAGAAGCCACGAGACAATGCCAATTCTTTCATTCTTTTTCTTGACTCCAGGTACGTCACATAAGCATCATCGACCTGGTCCATGGCATTCTCAAGCTCCTCAGGAACTTCATATTCCTCAGGTTCTTCATCGCCTTCATAGAAAGCATCTTCAGACCACCACCATTCATCATCTTCGCCATCTTCATAGAACTCTTCGTCGACGTCCTCTTCGAAGAACAGGTCGTCCTTGAAGTGCTTTCCTCCGATATCTTTGTGGTTTGGCTTGTGGTCACCGCCAAAAACACGTAGAAGAGCTTTGTGAACAGCTTCATATTCAAGTTCTCCGTGACACAAAGCTTTGATCTGCAGGTGAGTCCATCGAGGAATGCCAGATCTGGTCAACAAGTGCCAACCTGCGAGAAGAGGAGGAAGATCAATCTTCACTTCTTTCAACTTTTTCAAGGCGGTGCGATGACGCACCAAGTAGGCTTGAAGTTCTTCACCTTTGTTTCGCTGAAAATTCTGAAAGAACTCTTCACACCTGAAAGGTGTTTCGACCTGCTCCTCATACTGGTAGAGGGTGTCAAGCATTCGAAGGATGGGAGCGAAAGGTGTGGTTGAAGTGGTGATGTCATTCAAGTCCAACTGCTCTGCAGCTTCCCAGGCTATATCGCGAAGAAGCGATACCACAAGGAGGGCGCCTTCGATCTCAGCTTCACTCGAACGGCGATGGCACTGGAGGGCATACAACTCAAGTCTTCTTCTATAGCTGCGGTAGTTTGACTGACATAGTCCATCCGAAGAAGGAGCAGCTTTTGCGAGGCCACTGTCAAGACCTCGGAAGCCATTGCCATAGCCACCATTCGTAGGGCTGGAAGATCCGTTCGCTCGAGTGGGTGAAGGTGCTTCTCGGACAGGTGAAGGTGGAACAGGAACGTCAGCATGGGGTCCATCTTGTTCTCGTCTTCTTCTTTGCTGCTGACTCATGGTTCCCCTGTCCTGCCGAACACGATCTTTGTGGTGAGCTCACTCTCGAAGTCAAGGTGGTCCTTGAAGAGGTGTTCAACGATGTAGGGTGCCCTTGACAAATTCAACGAGGATCGTGATGAGCTCCGCTACCAATATCAAAGCGACGTAGCTCTCGAGGTCCACGTGCTAACAACAAACGAAGGTGGTGATCGATGATCAACGCACTGCTTTTCCAAGATGTCGAGCCACTGGCGGTCTCAAGGGCCCTAAAGGCGTCGAACACATAAGATGGCCGCGGATGCGGCGAAAACACACATTGCAAATCCTGACATGTAAAATTCATGAATGAGCATTCGCACATTGACACTTATTTATTTATTTATAATTTGATCTGTGCCCCTCTAACTTTGGCTAAAAGCCATCGGCATGTTCACCCTTGCCTCCAAATTGCTGATATTGTTTCTTTTCACGCGTCTTCACCTGATAAGGCGGCAACGGCATGAAAGCACATCAGAGACCTATACAATGATCTATGCTCTTGGCATAGTGGCACAGCATAACTGCTCAATTGAAAACAAGGGTAGCAGCCTTCACCCCGGATCCGCAGCTCACGGAGCAAGCACCCCAGGACGACCACTCATCCCAAACCTGGTGACTCTGCGCACACTCAACACAATTCATTATGATTTGTTAAAATTCAACAAATTTAGAACAAAGAAAGTGTTGTTTCTACCGTTGTCGCAAGCACGGCAAGTGTTCGCCAGGAGGCACAGTCAAGTGGACACGGGTTCTTGTTGCACACACGTGTTTCCTTGTCATTGTTGTCGCAAGCAACCTCAGGTGCGCTCCTCACACAAGCATGCCGGAGTCTGTGGCAAAAAACAGTAGTAAGAAAATAAGATAAGCACCCCGACAACAACGAACTGCGCAATAAATGAAAATGTGTAAAAACATCAACAGATTGTAGGTGTGCTCCAAGAAGCACCATTTCCCTGCGCCATGATCTTGACCTTTCTCGTCCTAACTGATTGTCCTTCCAATCAGCAGCCAGGGCTAAGCAAGCAAGACTCGGCCAAAGAGAGTCCTTTGAAATTTCTCACAGCAAGGACGCAACAACGTAAACACAAATGTAAACCATCCACCTCCACCGCACGAGAACTGACAAACACTCCAGTCAACCCAATCGTCCCACTGACAGTCCACCTCGGAAAGCGTCTGGGCGCTATGGCACAAGCATTGCTACAAAACGCGCTCAAATAGAGAAGTAGATAGAAGCTAACCACTCTAGATCTAAAGAGGTTGGAGGCCATCGCTCGCTCTTAGGTGGAAGCCATTACCACTGGTAGCAAGCAGCTAGTAGAATGTGAAGAAAGGTCTAATATAGTTGCTAAAGAAGCTAGCAGGTGGAGGCCATCGCTTGGGTTGGAGGCCAGCACTACTAGTAGCAAGAAGCTATAGGAAAAGGAAGAAAGGTCTAATATAGATCCTCCATAAGGTTGGCGGCCATCGCTGTTAGGTGGAGGCCATCGCCATTAGGTTGGAGGCCATTACTGCTAGTAGCAAGAAGCTATTAGAAAAGGAAGAACGGTCTAAAATAGTTGCTAAAGTAGCTACTACGTGGAGGCCATCGCCATTAGGTTGGAGGCCATTACTACTAGTAGGGTGGAGGCCATCGCTATTGGGTTAGAGGCGATTGCTTCTAGTAGCAAGAAACCATTAGAAAAGGAAGGCAGGTCTAGTATAGATCCTCTATTAGGTTGGAGGCCATCGCTCTTGGGTAGGGGCTATCGCCATTAGGTTGGAGGCCATTACTACTAGTAGCAAGAAGCTATTGGAAAAGGAAGAACGGTCTAATATAGTTGCTAAAAATGCTCCTACGTGGAGGCCATCGCCATTAAGTTGGAGACCATCACTACTAGTAGCAGGAAGCTAGTAGGTGGAAGCCATCGCTATTAGGTTGGAGGCCATTACTACTAGTAGCAAGAAGCTACTGGAAAAGGAAGAACGGTCTAATATAGATCCTGTATTAGGTTGGAGGCCAACGCTCTTCGGCGGAGGCCATTACCACTGGTAGCAAGAAGCTAGTAGAAAAGGAAGAGAGGTCTAATATACTGTAGTTGCTAAAGAAGCTAGCAGGTGGAGGCCATCGCTATTGGGTTGGAGGCCAGTATTACCAGTAGCAAGGACGCTATTAGGTTGGAGGCCCCTAAAGACAATTTCATGTGCCAAGTGCTTCGAGGTGCATCTCCCGCTTTCGCTGCGATCCTTGCACTGCTCGACCAAGCTGATGAAGTCCCTTTGCGCCCAGCGCCGTCATGCACCTCCTCACCCGAAACCATGATGACCCCAACAAAGCCAATAGGGACTTTCCAAAGCTAATCTGTTGCAACGCTTTATGATACTCACCGTGGTTTGACAGTTCGCTGTCTACAAAAAAGTCCTGACTGAAGTCAGTCTTTTCCACAGCAATGGGATTGGAAAAATCAAGCGTTATGCATCAACCAGACTTTTGTTAACTCCGACACCGTTCAAAGCAGGTGCGGCCTCCACTGCATTGCTATCAGTTCCTGATACGTGCCTCAGCGCTGCGGGCAAGAAACATGTCAATAAGTACGTTGGTTAGCACTCAAGGCTTTTTGACCCTTCAGTCTTCATGCCACCCGTCACTTCAAGCGGCGACACGGCATCAGAATGGTTGATGGACAGGAGGCACAGCACTTGGAAGACTTGCATTCCTTGCAATTCGGGCAACAGCATGCACACATTACATACTGTACAGCAATAGTTATTTCAATTACAATTCACAAGAAAAAATGACAATCATAGAGGTCGTCAAGTTGCGCCGACACATTGATGTTGACATGCCTCACTTGTCCGTGATCCAAATCGTTCAGCCACTAGGCGCGACGTTGTTCCTCAAGTACGCATGCCGGAACACTAAAGCGCAAGCCAAAGAACAAAGCACGGTAAACGAGTTTAAACCCGCAACCAAATGCTGCCACTTTGCACGGTGAATATGAAGAAGAAGAAGCGAGTCAAATCGGATATATTAGATGCACCTGACGTCTCAACATGTTTCACCTGTTTCAACGGCAAAAGGCATTTTGCAAGCCCTTTGTTGGGTTAGGCGTGTGCTTGGCCAAGGCGCAGAAAACGGGATCACCTGGCCAAATTGTCAGTCACTGTGCATGTGACCATGCAGATTGGTGAGTTGATGCAGATCGGACAACCTAGGAAACCTAGCGACCAACGCGGGGTTTGTGCCCTCATCCGGGAAAAAAAACACGTACATTGAAAAATTGCAAAAGGCATGATCCTGAAGCAACATGAAGCAACACGGGTCCAAGAACATACAATTTTTGCGCTGAGCTGCACCCTAGTGCCGTTGCCTCATTGCCACGTTGGGATCTCCACACCACAATGTGTCACATTGACCACCGGTTGATTACAGTACATTGTTGCTTTTGTTGGGCGTTTGTTCCTGTGATGTTGCCTGATGTTGTTTGGCTGAACTGCTGCCCTTGGCTGTCCCCTTTATCTTGCCCCTGTTTTTTCATTACGCTTTGATCGTCTTGTGAAATGTACAGGGAACTGAGGAGCAGGAACTGGGGAGCAAAAACGCGAGGAAGTGGGGTTGAACTGGGGAATGGGCAGGGGGAAAAACTTGTGGACACACTGCGCACCACTCCCAGCCCACACAGAACCCAAAATCCCTTGTTCGAGGATGGAATTCCGCTTCCGTCCCAAGATGGCGAAAGCTATTGGAGTCATTGGAGTTCTTGCTGCAAGTGTCGGAAGAGGTGCTAGGCACGCCTTTGTGAAGGGAAAGGTGGCTTTGTAGTTCTGATGCTTGGATCCCTGCGGGCTGTCAGGTGCCACCGTGGAACATTGGAACCTGGTAAGCGTCCAACCTTGGAACGTTGGGCACTGTCAAGGGCTGTGCTGGATTCCGCCTAAAAACATCGTCAGGTGACATGCATATACCAAACGGGACGTGCCTGCAACCTCTCAGTGTGCCGTGTGTATCCGCTACCGCTATGGAACGATCTTTCGCAGCACCGCTAAACGTGTTCTACGCAGGCAGCCGCGCATACGTAATTACTAAGAAGGCTTTGGTGCCGGCAACGAGTTTTTGCACGTGTCTTTTGACGGTTTGTTTGCTCACGACGCAGGACGCAGTCCCTTTTCAGCAACGGAAACACGCTGTCTGCGCAGCAGGGCCACAAGCTGTTGCGCGCACGTAGCACGATGTTTTTGGTGCACATTTGTAAAGCGCATCACCCTGCTTCGGTTGCAGGCAACCCCTTCTACACACCAATGAAAATGCTAAATTTGCTGCAATACCACAAGCAGTCGCGTGTGCTTAGCCGAACGTTCTGCAACCGCGACAAACAAGACTGCCATTTGTCACTGCTAAGAAGCTGTCTTTCTGTCTGGTGTGCCTGCTGCCTCCGTTGGGGCGCATTCTCTCACACACCGTACATGCAGCAAAAGCGTGCACTTCGCATGATTTTTTCGTTCTGCGTTCCTTTTTCGCGGAAAAACCATAATGGAGCTGCCTCACATCGCTGGGAAACTGTCAGAACCTTTTGACCAAGATTGAAGGCCTGCGGTACTCAGCGTTTGTGCGTCATCCTTGCGCAGGGGTGCGGTAGTCTTAACACTCCACCCTTAAAATTTCAACTCTGGGCTGTAAAGGAAAGGATGGTGATAGTGGATCTCCATTGAATGCTTGATTCTTGGGTTCTCAGTTCGATTGTTCCTTTCCATGCTGCCATATGTTGCTTCGAGTTTCTGGATGTGTTGTTTATGCATAGCATTGCATGGCCATTTGCCTTCACTACTTGATTTTGTCCTCGAGTTCGCTGCTACTTACTGAGCCAATCATCACGCCATCTCCTGCACCTCGGTCATCTCACGCTTCAAGATGCCTGCTTCTCCTCAAAACTCCTGTAGTTCAGACCATCGTTTGTAGCAGCACACACATTGGAGGCATCGGTCATCAACACGAGGCACACAGAGAACCAGGCAACCCATTTGGACCTGTCTATTTGGTGAGTGTTATGTTCAGTTGAAGTTGGTCATAGAATTCGTTATGGTAAAGCTCGGAGGTCATTAACCTCAGGCTGTGCAACCCCACATCGTTGGCCAACAAGGTTCCTGCGCGTCGGAACCACTCCAACCAGAAAAAACACATTGCACTTCCGGTTTCTCCTGTGCCTTGTTCATGAACCTGTATGGCCATAGGCTCTTCACACTTGTCCTCCAAACTCATCTCCATCCCGGCCACACGTTCAAGGCCCTCCAGCAAGAGAATTTTGCTCAGGAGTTTGGCTAGTTTGTTGATCTTGGATTTGCTCACGGCTTCCGCTTCACTTCTCGCACGCTCCTCTTGGCCAATCTTCTCGTGGTTGCTGATGTAGATTGTAGATGTTGCACCAATTGAGAATCAACTGTGTCCGTGCTCTCGGCAAAGGTCGAATAGATGCAAGGCAGCCGAATTGTCCACAACACAACTGCGATGGATCTCCTCACCTTCAAGGAACTCCAGACACCGCTGAAGGTATACGCCATCTGCTGCACTGCTCACCAAGGAATTGAGTTCAACTTCAACAGAGTTCAGACTCACCGACTTCTGGCTCTTTGGAGCAGCTGCTACCACCCACCAAATCCATTCACCAGGAGGATTGCTGAAGATGTTCATCACCGATGCCCCTTTGCTCCGGCCCAGTCACTGTCTGTGAATGTCTCTAGGGACCAAATGCCTTTTCATTGCTTGAACCACCATCTGCTCGAAGGACTACCTCCCATAAGGTTGGACAACCTGAGGGTAGCCCAGAACCAGAAACCAGGAAAATCAGGAAATTCAAGCAGACCATTGAGAAGAATGCGGGTGAGAGTGATGGTCCAAGCCCAGAGCACAACCAGATGGTGGGGATATGCAAGAGAGGAGAATGAAACCTTCTACCACATGGACGCAATACGACGCAATAGTTGGTGAGGAGGAGACAGCGATGAAAACCATTTGACTGGAGAGGTTCCAGGAGTTTGTGGCACCTATTTGCATCCCTGCATAAGACCGAGGGTCGGCAACAACTTCCTGCGTTTCATCATCTCCTGCTAGATCGTTTGGGCGCCTGGAAAGTCAAACTTGTCGGTCCTTCACGTGTCACTGGCCCCTTTGATGGCACAATGCGCCCATCGAAATCCATTTGGAATTCCCCGGAATGGGCAGAGAACCCACTGTAGCACTGAAGGTACCTCTGCCAGGAATCATCAACTCTTCGAATGGAATGGTTCAGGATCGCTGTGGGCCCATCTCCAAACACCGAAGAATCTTTGCATCTCACTTTGCCAAGGCACATGCCCACTTCCAACGAGGATCTCCTTTGAAGCCCGTTTGGGTATGGTGTACGCAAACACAAACTCAGTTGTTGCCACATTGATGGAGAACATTGCCCAAAGGACAGGGTAGAGGCTCAATGGACAACATCCGCTTTGGCTTTGGTCGTCATAGTGCTTGGCTGCTAAACCGGCATCAGGTGTCACAAGGTGCAACAAACTTTGAATTGGTGCATGGACAATCTTATTTCCAACCCTAAAGTTGGAGACCAGTACCAATCACGCCACTGCAAGATCTCCTACCAGATCCCTCTGATCATTCCCGTGCTCTCTGGTCCCCCTCCACTACCCCTGTAGATGCTGATGCCGTCTGGACAGGCTGGGTGGCAGCATGTGTTGTAGCTAAAACTTATGCAATTAACTCTTGACCCATCCATACTGCCCCTCCCACCGCCTAACATCCAGCAGCCTCCTAAATTAAGCAATATCAAGAGGATCGTCACCTTCTCCTCTACCGTCGCGTTCTCGAAGGGACAGCATGTAGGCAAGGCAAGCTTGTAATCCAAGAAGTTTTCCACTCTCCAGACCAAATACCCTCTAGCAGGGATTGCAAGCAAACTGCAACATTAAAATGTGGCTCGGTGAGTGGGGCGCGCGCTTGAAGCGGGAGCCTGTGGGGGCTTGGGTCCCGGCCTCAACTCAAGAACTCTCGGAACTCAACCCAGTTCCATAGGAAATGACCATCCTCGCTCCGCTACCATGTCAAAACTTGACGTGGGTTAAGGGTCTGCTTTCCGCAAGGCCCAGTACGACCTGAACCACTTGTTCGGCCGAGTGTCTATCAATCCTTGCTTGCCGTTACACGCAGCGAATGCAGTAACATGTCGAAAAATGATTCCCACTTCGTGCATGTTGCACACAGCGCACCATGACCAAATGCATGTCCGAGTGGCAGCCACCGTAAAGCTCCCAAGGCCAAAAACAGCCATGTATTGAGCCAACAACTGCACAAGCAACTGCCTTACCAAACGCCCACTCTTAAAAAACATAATATGTGTTATTTTGGGGGGCACGGTCTCTCCATAGCCACATGCTAGAGCCAGAATTGTCCAGCACTATAGGACTTTGCGCGAAACCGTGCTAAAATACCGCAACGCACTGTGAAGCATGTGTGGGTGGAGGGTGCGAATAGAAGCAGCCGCAAAAAACGCAGCAACTGCATCTTTGCACTTGCTACAGGATGAAACTGGTTTTGCCGACGCAGTGCCTACATGAAAGTTGCGTTTCTTCATGGTGAAACTCATCACATTTTTGCTAGGACCTGATGCAAACCTGACGGGAAAATCGAATTTTCGTCTGCCGCTGGTTTCCGCGTGTTCTTAGAGGCGGCTACGAAGCACATAAACTATTTCTTGGCTGGAATATAGTTCGCAATGCCCTCAAACCGGCCGAATCCGCCACTGGTCTCTATCTCTCACCATCATTTGTCTCACTGCACCCATCGTCAGCAGGAGGGTTTGATCCAACGGGGGGTCATCTCCCTACGATACAAAATCCTTCCTTACAAGGCAATTCACCAGTTCCTGGCGGAAAAACCCGGAGATTTTCCTGATTTTGCCCGGGTGAACTTGCAGAAAGCACTCCAACCCCCCTGAGCGTACATTTTCAACAAAAAGCGGCTGACTGTGGCTGATATCCAGCTATAAGGCTACGGCTATAAGCATCCGCCGCAGGTACTCAAACCATGATTGCCAAACAGTGTGTAAACTAGGTTGGGGTTCAGCAAGCCTTGGAGGAGCGCTGACTCTAACTGATGTGCGTAGCAGCACTATGCCTTTGCGGTGGTGTCCATCTGAAACGCCTCAAGTGCGGGGCCACATGGTGGGGACACGTGGAGCGCACCACCAATTGAGGACTTAAAAACGTAACCATGACATCCAATACTTTCAACCGGTCCTGCTTGAAAGAACCGTGCAGGATTGGTTGAATTAATGCGATATACTGTAAATGTATAAATATATGTGTGTGTGTGTGTTTGGCAAGGCTCCTCCAAGTCTTAAAGAGAAGGAGCGCAACCAACCCTCACACATACATGAGAGAGCCAGGTCGACTACCCTTAAAAATATGTAAGCCGAAAACAAGAAAAACACCAACCATATGTATATTCCTATGCACACATTCACTCTTATTAGTCCTCTTTGTTGCTGGCTCGTTTATAGTCGGACCTGTGGCACCAGGCAGCGGGGGAGAAAGAGAGCCTTTTTTCAAGACAGCATGAGTGATCAACCCGAACAGAGCTTCCAGAGACACAACCCTCACTCTTCAACCACATCCCCAGCGTAGGGGAGCGGAGGGCGGGTGTTGAGAATTTTTTTCTTGCAGTTCAGCCTTTTCATCCTCGAGCCACCGGCCTACGAGGATAAACAATGAGTGATTTTTCAACCAACGAACTCAATATGCAGCATCGATGCACCCGCAACAGGCGAAAAACACTGAGTTCGTTCGACCAGTGCTGGGCCTCCTAGGGCCGGCGCGTGTTGAACGGTCGTTTCGCCAGGTTTCTCACCTTCGGCTGGTTCTGGTCGGTTTTGGGCCGGGTAAGCCAAGGCCAAAACTATTTGGATGGTAGGCGTAGTTGGTATAGTTGGGCCAGGCCAGGCGGGGCAAATAACCTAGCGAGTTGCCTGCGAGGCGGACGCCTGTTTGTGAAGGACAGATATGGCGATGCCAAAAACCCAAGGAACTGATGGTGCAAAAGGTTGCGCGGTCATGAAAACGAGATGGAAGAGGGTCTGGTGGACGGGAGTTGGCATGAGATGCAAACCAGGTGGCCCCCAAGACCGTTGGGCCTTGCTGGGCCAGGGGAGCTGCTCATGGAGGTGCCTTCCAGGCACGGGTGGCATTGTTTGATTGCCCCCCCCTGCCACACAATACGGCGTGAGTTGGTATAACCAATGCCGCACTGAACGGATTTGGGAGCAGTTTGGCGTTTGAAGTGCCATTGCATTTCGTCCCGAATGGCAAGCCAACGGTGCATTCCACTGCTGCCGGCTTGAGCCGTCTGGCATCATCCCCATTGGACCACCAGAAACCGCGCGGGCGAACGCAAAATACATAAGATGCACGAAACCTAATGAAAGAACTCCCTATTCAAATATTAGGAAAACACTACCCTTGAAAGGAAGTCGGGGCTCTCTAGTCTGGGCGTGACAAATCAGTCATAGAGCCTTCAACCTTCAAATAAGTTCGAATCCGAATCAACCTGAAACATCGTTGTTGAGATGGTTGAGTTCGGTGCTTCCACCGACCCAATTCACGTGGACTGGATATTATATGTGTCTTTGTATTTATATAATATTTTTTAATTTTGGACTGCATTTCAAGGAAGAGGAGATAAAGGTGCGACTTGGAAAAGAATATGCCGACTTTGCGGAGAAAAAAAGGCGATATGAAGAGATGACCAAAAAGAGACACACTGGGCAGCGAACGGGAATTCTTACATCGGCAGGGCTGGAATCCAAAAATATGTTTACAGTGGGAAATGTGCACGAGCTCGGCCGTCCACTGCAACACGGTCAGTGAAAGGACTTCAGAGCCACCACCGATGATCCCTAACGTTGGGGAGAACTACCCACGAATGAATTGCAAGCTTGTCTGTTTGGCTGATGGCGACTGTGAGAACGCCAAAGAACGCAAATTACGAATGGACTGGAGTGGACGTCACAAACTTCGGTATGACCACGTACGGACACAAGTGATGATTTTGGGCCCACAAAGATACGCCCTCACGTGTGACGACAACAACAACGCCACCAAGCCACATAGCCCCACTATACCTGGTCACCCCAGGGCTTCACGGTGCAGAGCGTGGAAGTGGAACCAGGGCCACAAGTTTGCTGCACGGGACTGTTTGCGCAATAATTGCGCTCGGGTATGTAGAGTGTGTAAATTGGGGCTTCCATTATATACTAAAAACATGTAACAAAATAGTCTCTGTATGCTATTGTCTACTTCCATTCGCGCAGCAAGTGCAGCCACCGCCTCCGATACCACTTGTCATTGGTAAGTGTCAGGTCCGACAGCACCAGCCTTTTGCTGACCGACGGTTTGTTTACATAGCCAGTGGGCATTCGTGCAACGACCCAATGGTGACTTTGGGATGAGTGAAAACCAAATTTTTGGTTTATTGCATGGCACTGGCAGCACCGCACTGTGTTGGAATTTCCATCAATTGTTCTCTATTATTTCTTTCTCTTTCTCTTTCTATGTCTGTTTCTCTGTCTCCCTTTCTCCCTCTTTGGCAGCACATAAAACCCATCCAAAGGCTTGCAACTCTTGTTTAACGCTGCATGCGCATGTGCAAGTGAAGGTGTTCATCGAATCATTTCCAATGTTTGCAACAAGACTCCAACATAAACATGTTCATCAAGTCCGCTCAAGGGGTTTCGGCCACGCACCCACGCACTGATTGGAACGTGTCATATGGGGACAGAACAGTTCTGAACCGGCGCCCTTTTGTGTGATCAGTGCTCAGGAAACTTCTTGAGGCTCGCAACACTCATTTTCAGAAAACAGCGAAGCAAAACCACGCTGCAAACGTCAAGCTTTTCCCAGAGAGCGAGCAAATGACGTACATATTGATTTTTGATTTTGCAGTCACTTGCAGCCACTTTGTCAAACGGAGTCCGCACTGATTTTGACACGAAACGCTACCGGTCGAGTGCATCATCTCAGTGGTACCTAGGGGTGTCTCAAGTAAAACAAAACAACTTGACACCCGCCTTGATGTTGAACGTACAAATTCAAACACCACATGATTAAAGTGGATGTTACCATCGTCAAGGTAACCACGGAAAAGGTCTTCCACCTTGCTTTGTATAGCTACATTTTGTAGCATCCTCAGTTGCAGCACGACCATAGCCTTCCGTGCAACACGCATTGTAAATTGAATTGCTCGCCATCAAAAATCTAAAATGGCTCAATTCTCATGAACTGCGTTCTCTCCACCTTTCCGTCTCAACTTCTTCGTTCGAATCCTCGTCATTGGACTCTTCGCTACTCAAATGATGTGAAGCCTGCCAGTATTCACCATCCGAACACTCCTCCATTGGAGCGTCCATGTACCTCCGGTACCTCTCTGCTGTATCTTCACTGTTTGGAATATCACTATCAGATCATCTTCTTCGTCGTCCTCTTTGTCGACTCGGTCATCTCAACATCAGCCGACTCTCCAATTCCGGTTTCTGCCACTTCTTCTCCTGTCTCTGCTTCTATGTCAGGGACGTTGTGTTCATTGAAATAACCATCTTCTGATCTCAACTCTGCTTCTGGTTCTTCATCTGGGCGAGGATATTCTCCATCTGATGACTGACTGTCTGGGGAAAGGTCAGTCATGTTGTAAGCAAAAATGTGGGCTCTGTTCCTCACCTCTGGTGTAGGTTCTGCTTCTAATGCAGCCAACGTCATGCGCAAAATGCGCTGCCGATTCAGGTATGTGTTCCTTTGCGCAGCATCCATTGTATCACGACGCCGCTCCAGCCGACCCATGACTCTTCCCAGCATCCAATAGTTATCTTATGCTCCTAACGATGCAGTTCTCAAGAAAAACACAACTCAAAGACAGCTGAAACAATCACACTGCGGCCGCAACTTTCTTTTCCGCGATGGTAGCAATGGGGATTCGATTTCGACTGGTCCACTGCTTTGGCAGGCACACGCAATGAGCTTTGGTTAAGCTCGGTTTTCTTTCAAGACGAATGCACAAGGGATATGCTCAAGACAGCGCAAAAGGAACTGCACACGGAAGCACAATGCAAGATTTACCACAAGTAC
>CAXAMN010021725.1:16953-37955 GCA_963970005.1 Durusdinium trenchii
AAAAGGAACTGCACACGGAAGCACAATGCAAGATTTACCACAAGTACAAAGTCAAGGTGCAAGTTTTTGTGAAGCATTTGAAGTGCTTTGGGTGGTGTGGGCGGGTGAAAGCACTCGCAAATTTTATGAGCACTCCCACCCTCCCACCCTGTGAGCATTAACTTCGGAGAGAACTGCAAGATTTGCTCACACAATCATGTAGCGTCGCAGAAGATAAGGCGCTATCATGCGCACGACAGCTTACTTATCTTACGCTCCTTACGATGCAGTTCTCAAGCAAAACACAACTCAAAGACAGCTGAAACAGTCACACTGCGGCCGCCACTGTCTTTAGTCGTTTCAGGGGTGCGAAGTTAAAGAGGAAAAGAAAGAAGCTAAAGATGTATCTTTCCGAAGGCGCTAATGATTCGCGCTTATATTTATTTATACGAAATTCATAGGATCAAGATTTATATTTAATCTCTTTAAAATTATTCTTTTTTGTTCATTCAGCACTTGACTGGTCAAGGGAAATGCGGTCTGTCGCCAACATGTATTGGAAATCGTATCCATCGTTGGTGCCATGTTTACGCTGCACTGATTCCAATTAGGTTGTTGGATGAATATGCAGCACATGACCCGCTTACTCTCGAGGGTGGGAGAAAAGCAGGTGATTTTCGGGTGTGCCAAAAAGCACACCGAGTTTTGAAAAAGGGTCATTGCCCTCCACGCCCACCTCAGCCAAACTGCGCGCCACACTAAAGATTATGTGAACTGACAGTTTGACAAATGAGATCGACACTTTGTTTTTGAAATAAGCTTTTTCCAAAGATGAGATGTTCAGAAGCATCTCTTTTTTTCTCCCCCCGTGGTCAAGATGACCACTGCGAAACTAAAAAGACAGTTTCATCCCCTTTGGGTGTGTGCACCGTCTTTAGTCGTTTCAGGGGTGCGACGTTAAAGAGGAACAGAAAGAAGTTAAAAGATGTATCTTTCCGAAGGCGCTAATAATTCGCGCTTATGTCTATTTATACGAAATTCATAGTGTCAAGATGTATATTTAATCTCGTTTAATTATTCTTTTTGTTCATTCAGCACTTGACTGGTCAAGGGAAATGAGGTCTGTCGCCAACATGCATTGGAAATCGTATCCATCGTTGGTGCCATGTTTACGCTGCACGGATTCCAATTAGGTTGTTGGATGAATATGCAGCACATGACCCGCTTACTCCCCTGTGATGTCGTCATGTGCCGAGGGACTGAAAAAGGGAACCTCAAAGTCGAACGAAAGATTCTTGAGCAACCCCGGCAAAGAGTTGAAGTACTGGCAAAGTGATGCAACCGCCTCCACGTCACACGAAAAAGGCCACGGGAGGCCGTCAATGATTTCAAGAGCAACATCAGTCTTGTCTCTACTCGGGAAATCTGCAACGTTCGAAGAGGACGGAACACGTTCGATCCATGGGATACACCTATCATGTTCGGCACACGCGTGAAAGAGCTCGACTATCTGCAACAAGGCTAAAGTAGGACTGCTCCCCTTTATCAAGCTGTACCTCGCTCCTTCATTGTCCACGAAGAATATCACACGGCGATCCTTAATGCACTGTCTAAGCTCTACTCGGGCAAGAAGAACTGCAAAGGCTTCGGCGAGAGTTATCACCTGCTGGCTTCCGGAGGCCTAGCTCACGCCACAGCGACACTAGGCTGGTTGGGATTTTGCCGCCTAGAGCTGTTCTCACCCCACTGACTGCGTCAAGAAGCACGATCCCCCAGGTTGCCACATCGTCCTCGTAGGCCGCGTCTGTGAATACCAGAACGGGTTCCAACCTTCCTCCTGGATGCACCTCCCTGGGAGAAAGGACACTCAGAACACTCCTAGCCCAATCGCACAAGCTCGCTACCTGCCCCTTGTGGGGCTTGCAGGATTCCGTGGACAACGCTGCAAAGGGGAACCTTTAGCGTGTAGCCAAGCGGAAAACTCAAAGTGAAGTTCAAGTTTCCGTACGCCTGGAAATCTGGTCCTCTTCTTGAACCTCTTTGAGCAAAGCGTCAATCTTGGCTAACCTACCAGGCTTGTTTTGGATGACCAACGAGTTCCCATGCAAACCACCTACATTAATCCTAGCGCCCAGAACGTCAGCGTACCTCCACCCTAAGGCTTTGAGCAAACCTTCAAAGGACCGAGTTGCAAGCGCACACATGGGCTCAGGCTCAACTATGGGAAAGTCATCGAAGAACACGCCTCCAAGGATCTTACATCCTAGACTGGCAATGTGCCACAACGATCTAGACACTCTGTTGAAGCCAAAGACACTGGAGCTAGCGCCAAAAGGGAGACTGCGACTGACAAAACAGGTTTCCCAGTTTCACGGCGACGCACCATTAAAACCGAAAAGGGCCGCGAGGCCTCGCTGACTGGGATTTGCTTTTTGGCTTTGGACAAGTCCACGCAGCGTGCTTTCCACCGCATGGGACGGTCAAAGTCTCTGCGCAAGTGCCCTGTCAAGATCGCGCCATCTCTTAAAGGATCACTACGGCCCTATCAGTGTTAGGGTCCTGTGGTGAGACAGGTGTCCCATTGGGGCTCTTTCAATCCTGTCAAGTCCAGACATGGCAACGCACAAAACTTCAAACCCCACAAGAGCTCAAACGCGCATTCACTTGACTCAACAAGAAACTTGAAGAAGATAACAGTGAGTTCAAATGAAGTTCAGCAAAAGCCAGTTGAGACTCACAAGAAATCACCCCTGGACTCTTCTTTTCTCAAAGATCTTCGGCTGTCTCCAGTTCTGAAGCATACCTAGGATTGTACATCCCCGGTTCAGCTTCTCCCTTTTCAAAACAAATGCCAAAAGCCTCCTCTCAGATATCCGACGGGTCGACCCAAACCCATTGGCCATCCGATGTCCTCATCCTCTTGTACGCTGGCTGAGGAGGGCCCACACTTCCACTGGAACAGCCGCTGCCACACGGTGCCGAAGGAACCGCAAACCCCGTGGGAAATGATGGAGGAAAACCAGGTGCCGAGGCATAACCCCCTGTTGCTCCACATGGCGGCACTGGCCTGGAAGAGGTGTTCCCCCGGCAGCGATGTGGCAGCGCACGGCCCTTCTAACATTGGGAGCACGGATAGGATTCCCTGTTCGAAGGTGGCCCTAGCCCAACTAGTGAGCCATGGGGTTCGCTCTTGCCCAGCCGGGGTGAGCGCCCTTGGATGGGATTGTCGTGGCCATCTGATAGTGCCGCCAGGACCGCTCGTGGCTGGGCAAGGCCAAAAATGCTTACACATGTATAGGCCATAGAGTGACCACACGATGCACAAGTCAAGGGCAGTTCGCATTGGCACTCCAACAAAGGGGGTAAACATAGTCCCGTTAATGGCGGCCTCACTCGGATTAATCGGTGCCTTGGCTCGAGAGACTAATGCGAGGCGGCATGCTTGGAGGCTCTTTGCCAGCGCCGCAGCGCTAGGTTCATGCTCCATCGGGCTGCTCTTTTGACGGTCGCCTATCGAGATGACCAATCCTGCATTGTATTCTAAGTGAGCTTCCGTGAATAGCAGCATGCCAATTCCTGAGCTGGAGTGAAACTCTGGTCGCGCACACCCTATTAGGTCTGTCCATTGGTGCTGCTGATGAGCCAGTTGCAGTAGGTCTTGGACTTCGAAGAGTGTGACTGGTACACAATCGTTGTCAATGAGTGCAAAATGCTGAGCAGGGTAGAGGAAACGAGCAGCTTCTAAAACAAAAACTCCTGCCCAATAGTAGGGAATCTTGTGAAGGCCTGTAGTAGCATCCGCGCAAACCCAAAGTACTTCAGTTGTCTCTTCTTGGGGACCCACTAAGCACCGGCGCGAGGCCCACCATGCTGCAAAGGCTGGCCAGTGAGGGACCTCTGCAGGCGAACGATTATCTACGATTAGATAGATCATGTGATTACGCACTATGAGCTCTCGATGCAGCATGAGCGTATGTATAATGGCAGTCATGTCAGGTAGGTCTCCGTCTGCATCCTTCTGCTGTGGCATACCCTCGGTCCTGCTTGGGCGGCTGTGCTCGAACATCTGACAACACTAGGGCAGGTCTGGCAGAGTCAAGGCCAAAGGGACTACTAAGGCAATCTGGCATTGTCAAAGCCGCAGATGCATCTGCTTGGGCCTGCGAGACATTAACCGCAGCACCCTGGGCAAAGAGAGCATGACCAGCCTCTGGAAGCCAGTCTGCTGCAGCCTGTGTGTAGGCTATCGGCACTTGAACTCGATCGTCCATGCAATCATTGAGGTCCAATGGATTCGCTTCTTCCTCCCAGGGGTCTTGCGACATAAGGCTCGAAAAGGCAAGCGCAGTCTCCACCAACTAAGGTTGGCAGTTGCACTGGCAGGCGCGAGCGAAGGGGCAGGCGACTTGGGTGACGGCAGCTAAGGCTGACCCCACTCCTGCTTGCATGGTTTAAAATTTAAAAACCAGCTGTGAGCCAAACATTGCGGCGGGATGCAACTGCAAGGAAACGGCTAAGCTCCCAAAACAGCAGGGGGACTCCTCAAGGAACAGAATCTTTAAACAGTCAGGAAAAGAACCAGGTGTGCCTGCTCCATCCCCTATGCCTACGATTCATGGTCATCTGCCTGAGGGTGCATTAGTGACAGTAACCAGGCCACGTACACGAGGCCACACAACTGAGACTGCAAGTCGGTAAGGGGGGTGAGGAGGGCACCTTGCACATCATGCGGCATATCGTCAACAGTTTGCTCAATATCGTGCACTAACGCGTGAAAGCCTTGTACCCTGGCGTGGAGTGCTGTTTCAATCTGATGGTGTGTGCGCTCTACCTGGCGTTGGGGAGGCGCCTGCGCCATTGACTGTGGGTCCACCCGGAGTACCTGCTGCTGCTGCCTGTCAGTAAACGTCCAAAATCCTGCACGCCGCGGTAGCGAGCCTGGAAAGGGGCGTGTTTGCAAGAAGGCTTCGAGAGGGTCCATGTTAGTTGCAATTTCCCTGGCTGGCACGGTATCTGCCAGTACAGTGAGAAGATGATCTTCATGATGTTGTATGTGCAGGATCATTCTGCGGACCAAAGTTCTCCTTGCGCCATAAATGGTGGCTCCTCTAGCGTTGATGGCAATACATCCCTGATGGTAGAGTGGGATGATGGTTCCTTCGATTGTGGCCCTAAGCTTAAGCAATGCCGGTGGGAAATGAAATCCCCCCGTCCATTCAGGGAAGGTGGTCTTGACATTTTCTGTGACAGTGTCCACCGGAAAGAAATGTAGCAAATAGCACTGTGCGCGTTGCCCTTTATAGGGAAACTGCACAATGAGGTCCAAGACACCGTAACGCATGTCACCATGGTTGAGCTCAAAACGTACAAAATTGGTGACATCGACATAAGTGCCATCTTCTGCCAAAAACAGGGGTTCTTGCTGTCGCTGCATGATTGGTCTATCAGACTGCTTTCGCGGCACTGCCACAGCGTGCGTAAGCGCCAACTGGGCTTGCAAATTGCAGCAAAAGGTCAGCAGGTGACTCGCGGCTAAGCTCTGAGCCAAAGGTCTGCGGACATCAAACTGCACCGCCGTGGTCAAGAAATGCTGTCCGGAAGCAAGGGAATCAGAACAACAGGTTTCCCAGGGACTACTGGACCGGGCATTTCTTAGGATGCGCAAAAGCACGGTACAACTGGCCCAGTACGGGGGGGCTTCCTCTCTTGTCATAGGGCCGGCGTGACCACTTGTCTGTAGCCCTACTGTGACCGGGAGGCTTGGGCAGTTCCATACTCTGACTGCAGAAAGAGGAGGCGTTGATCTGCCAGTGACAGTAAGAGGGCATCAAAGAATTCAGCAAGCGGTAGGCGGATACGCGAGACAATTTCCACCTGTGGCCGGCCGTCAGGGCCATGAGTGAGGGAGCACTGATGGGGGCCAACAATGAAAGGAAGGGCCATTGAGTGAAAACTGCCGACGAGAGCTCACTACTTGCTAGGAGGAAGCCTGGGCGCAACTACCGACCTTCGAGCCCGAACAGCCGCAGGCTAGACACCTCACGCAGAAAAAGAGAAGGTGAAACAACTCAACTGGGAAGACAATTGCCGAATCTAATTTAGCCAGTGGTCTTACCAAGTGACATGAGTAGAAGAATATGCCAATTACTCAGCTACTTGGAACGAGTAGTCAAAGCACCAATTCTTCCACGTCCCCCTTCATGTGGGGTCAACACGCCGGTGAGAAGGCTAGTTATGTTGCAGTATTTCGCATGTTATTCAGGGCACGGCGCCCAAAATCGTATCTATTTCACTGGTAAGCGTCCAACATGCATTGATTGCAGGCTGAACACATAGATGCTGATGGTTGCTGCGCAGGTTCTGCAGAGTGCGTTGGATGTCACACCAAAGCACGTACATTTCTTGCGCGAGTTATGAGTTCTCTGAGAAGGCGTGCATGAGGTGTATCATGCCCTGCGATCACATCCTGTTCCGTAAGTGCTTGGAGGGCATATACCCCCAGCTGGGCAGAAGAGCGTGGTGCGTGCGTTGGTGGCAGACTCTTGGCTCCCCCAAAGCCTACAGGCTGCGCGTGGGGGAGGATAGGAACGGGTGGAACAGGCTGCGGCCTAAGCCAGGGTGGGATTGGTGGCGCGGGGCGATTTATGGTTGCAGGTGCTGCTGGCAGGGTGTGCAACTGCATGAAGGGGAAGGCAACGAAGGCTTCCCCCGGTTCAGGAGGCCTGGCTTGCCCAAGACCGACTGCACAGCCAGGGGAGGGAAGGCATTCTGTTTGATGGAGGATGCGATAGACCATTGCTCGTTGAGGGGCACTTCGGCCGTGTAGGATCACTCCATCATGTGTTATATGTGGCGAATCTTCAAAGGGGAAGAGGACTTGTCCACTGGTGAGCACTAAGGAAGACTTACGAATCTCCTCAGGCATGGCTGCTACAACCATCTCAGTTGGCGGCGGGCATGCGCCATCATCCAAGGAGGTGCGCAGAAAGGCAGCAACAGCCAGTCGCAATGGAAGCTGTGTGTGCGCAATCTTCACGTTGAGCTGAACATAGTGTATTTCATAGTCTGGATGCCTACAGACCAGGCGCGAAAAGGGGGTAAGATTCAATCCCCCAGGCCCGACCTCCACTGTTCGGGCATGTTCTACCGACATAACCCTCTGCACCGTCGAGGATCAGGACTGAGGTCCAAACCCTCAGGGTAATTGTAAGAGCTATAACCGATGGCAGGTAGGCCTGTCAAGTGAGACATGCGCCCTGGCTGCTAGTCTGTCACAGCAACTTGAGCCCAAGTTACGGAAGAGATAGAAGAGCCACACGGACAGAAGCGTTACCAAGAGAAAGAGGTCGCAGGCATTCAAGCATTTACTGGTACAGCTAGACAACAGACCAGGTTAGTCAACAAAACAATAACTTGTTACAGGTCACTCGCAAGCCTCTCTGAAGCCTGCCACTGTGCATGGTTTCAGCAAGACAACCTATAACAGTCGTCTTCGCTTGGTGTCGTTCTTGCGCGCTCTCTTCGTCAGTCGCCGCTCTAGCGCTTCCTGATACTCAGGGTGCGCTACGGTGAAAGTACGTTTCCTGTGAAATCGCACCGCGGTAGGGAGAGGCCGGTGGGAAGAAGCTCGGGAGAGCGAGCTGATAACCGGAGATGGATTTGTACACTCCGCAAGCAAGTGGGCAAGCTTAGGTTGTAAAGGATCACACCTTTTTTTTTCCACGAGTACGGACGCCGTGTGGGCATGGTGCCCAGGTCATCATTGAAGGAAGGGAAATACAATCAGATGGTGGAGAAAAGGACAGAGACAACCCAACAACAAACCAAACAAAACCAACCACAGCCCACAGGCCGAGACTCCACCACCAAGTAGTATTTCCTCTGTACTATGGTGAAACAAGTGAGACGATGACTGCTGACTATCTATGGGCCTGAATTCACGAAAGAAGAGCATGGCAGCGAGGGTTTGTGCTTTAGCAAAATCTCAACGAAGTCGTCAAATGGACTTCATATCACTATTACCAGTGACCAGCGGCCACTGCACAGAGTAGCAAAAACCTGGTCACAGTGCAAGTCCCGGGCATTGGTATGCTCTAACGCAGGTCTGATCCTTGCCTAAGTGGATCAGTGGTTGCTACGCAGATCATGCCGTGGAAAAATCCTTGCTTGTAGCACAACCCTTGCAACTGGTTGCGCAGACAAGTCAAGAGGCATAGTAGTTGGTAGTGTTCAGGCAGTGGCGGCCATAGCAAACGACGAAAGCCTGCAGGTAAGGGTGCGAAAGGCTCACCCCCCCCTAAGGGAGGTCATCACGGCACCCTTCGGCACACTGAGGTGCCAACAGGGGTGTCCCCTATCTTCGTGAAATGCTGCGTCATTGCGAAATTGTTCTGTTGCGTGCAAGGCCCGTGTGAAACAGGTGAAACAGGACATATCCTAGCGTGGTATCTGTACCTCTTTGTACAAAATTGGAAATGTCGGACATCAACAGAGGGAACTAAGGTTCCCCCTGGGCATCCTCCATTGCCATCCTCTACCACCCGCCTGTTGGGAACGAGGAGCTAAGGCTCTCATTCCTATTGGCTCACTGTATTGCGAATGGCGAAAGAGATTGACGATCCTACTTAGTGTTTGCACTTTTCACTTGCCGTAGCTGACTGGCGGTGTGCTTATCCACGATTCCCGCTGCGAAAGCATTGCTGGTCTTGGTGCAGGTTCTGGAAAGTCATCTCTCCATAGAACACTGACATCGGCCGGCCAAACTCGGTGCTGTTTAGAAGTTACCCACATTTGTTAAGGGCATATGTCCTTCACCATGTTTTGCTTTCTCTTTGTTTGTATATTACTCGAAGGTGCGTACTACCTGCAAAAGCGCATGGCGCCATGTAAAGCAGGAGTGGAAACCTCCTGTAGAGAGGTACACTTGAGGAAGGCTTCTTACGCCATGATCCTCAGTTTGGGACGGATCAACAGTGTGAGCTGTTGACGGCTCGCACAGGCAGTGGAACCTATCCTGTTGTAGTCTGTCGGCAAGGCAAGTGCGGCAATGCCCGCCTCCAGAAAGCAGCAGTCCGGCAAGCATCGGTTTGGGTGCGCTGCATCCGGCTCTGGCCGAGCCGATTGCTAGGGCATTGAGTTGCGCCCTCCCTTGTCACGGAGCGACACTATTCGGGTACTTTAGTGCCAACATGCTTGCAACCGCAGCTAACTCTACTCATGGTATTTGGCCTGCTGTGGCTTCTAGCCTACTCTGGACTCGAGCTAAGGCGCGCGCCCAGACTCTTGATGAGTGACAGTGAGACCGCGATAGCTGTGGTCAGAGAGGCTTGTCTTCATCCAAGACCAGGGGTGTATCCCATGTCCAGGATCATATGCAGCCAGGGTGGCCACCTCATTTCGGGACAAATGGCAAAAGCATTCTCTTCAGCATAGACTCCTCGCCACTTGTGCCTTCCTGGCATCTTGGCGAGCCTCTTAAAGGCAATGCAATCCAAGAAAGCCCTACTTCCAATGTATTTTAGTGAGGGCGGGATGGCAAGCTCAACAAGGGCTGCACAGTTCATGAAGGCTTTAACTCGAATTGTGTCGAGAGTAGGCGGAAGAACTTCTCTGAGGCTAGTGCAGTGCACAAAGGTGAATTCCGGAATTTCTTCTACGTTGGTGTTGCAAAGGTCTACACTCTTAAGCAATCGGCAACCGTCACACGCATGCGCTCCAATAGCTGTAAAATACTTCGTGAGAGCAAGTGTGGTGATTCCCGTAGAGCTAAGACAGCCTGGTGCCAGCTCACTGGTCCCGACCTGCAGTGTTGACCCTCGGGGGGATGGAAGCTCACTCAAGGCAAACTCAGCAAGGTTGATGCACCCTTGAAAGACCGAGCTTGGCTTCGTTTCTGAACCTATTTGCAACCCCTTCCGATGCATACACCCATTGAAAGGAACAGCATTCCGCAAAGGCTTTGTATCCAAATTCTCGGCAACCAGGAGCCGACACACTGTTTAGTAGTTTGCAGTCGCGAAAGACGTTATCGGAAATGCCTACAACAGTGGCCGGCAATTTGACAATACGGAGCTCCCGACAATTTTGCCACGCCTCTGCTCCAATGAGCCTGATACCCGACTCAACACTGACATGCCGCAGACGCGGAACCCCTGCAAAAGCCCCTTCCGGGACGATTTCCTCTGGGTTCATGGGACATATAAGAGGTGTCTCAGTCAAGTCATGGCCGAAAGTTTGGCAGAGGTGAGAATGAAGCGCTGCAAGCGTTTCCTCCCCTGGCCGGGGGGTAATCCAGAAGCCATCATGCAACCAAATAGCTGAATGTGAATCCTACTCGCAGTTGGAGAAAGGAATAGGCAGCCCATGTAACCTGCTGTTCAAGGACCTCAAAAAAGTGAAAAGGCCCCTTTTTTCCACGAGTACGGACGCCGTGTGGGCATGGTGCCCAGGTCATCGTTGAAGGGAGGGAAGAACAGTCTGATGGTGGAGAAAAGAACAAGGACAACCAAAACAACCCAAAACCAAACAAACCACAGCCCGCAGGCCGAGTCTCCACCATCATGTATCTGTGCTAGGTGAGACAAGTGAAACGAAAACTAATGACTAGGAATGGGCCTGAATTCACGAACGAAAAGCATGTCGGCGCAGGTCTGTGCTCTAGCAAAGTCTCCAAAAAGGCTTCAAATGGACTTTACTTCATGATTACTAGTGACCAGCGGCCACACCACGGTGCGGCAAAATCATGGTCACGATACAGGTCAGGAGTATCGCAATGCTCCAGCGCCGGTTGCGTCCATGTCAAAATGGAGTAGCGTAGCTATGCTGCATGCCGTGGAAAAGACCTTTCTTGTAGCACAACCCGTGCAACTGGTTGCACTTACAAGTCCAGAGGCATGTTACCAGGCGGTGATCGAACAGTGGCGGCCATAGCAAACGACGAAAGCCTGCAGGTAAGGGTGCGAAAGGGCACACCTCCCCGAAGGGATGTCAACTCAGCACCCTTCGGCGCACAAAGGTGCCAAAAACAAAAAAGGGGTGTCTCCTAAATCCGTGAAGTGCTGCGTCATTGCAAGATCTGCTGCGTGCAAGGCCCGTGTGAAACAGGTGAAACTTTGGACTATCCTAGCATGGTATCTGTACCTCTTTGTACAAAATTGGAAATGTCGGACATCAACAAAGGGAACTAAGGTTCCCCCTGGGCATCCTCCATTGCCACTCTCTACCACCCGCCTGTTAGGGACGAGGAGCTAAGGCTCTCATTCCTATTGGCTCACAGCGTTGCGAATGGCGAAAAGAGGTCCGTGATCCTACTTAGTGCTTGCCGTAACTTGCTGGCGGTGTGCTTATCCACCATTCCAGTTGCGAACACATTGCTGATCTTTGCAGGTCTGGGGAGTCTTCTTCCCTTTGATCACTGGCATCTGTCGACAGCTTTCGGCGCTGCCTAGACTAGACGGGTCGCCCACTTTTGTCAAGTACTCATTTCCTTCGCTATGTGTTGTTTTTCCCTTGCTTGCACCTTGCTCAAAAGTGCGTGCTGCCTGCAAGAGCGCATAGCGCCATGGTACTCAGGGATGGAACCTCCTATGGAAGGGTACTCTGAAGAAAAGCTTGTTTTGCGATGATCCTCAGCTCCCCTATGGAATTTGGCCTTGTATGGCTTCTGGCCTACCTGGACTCGCGCTAAGACGTGCGCCCAGACTCTTGAGTAACTGTGAGACCGCGATAGTTGTGGCCAGAAAGGCTTGTTTTCATCCAAGACCAGGGGTATATCCCATGTTCGGGATCATATGCAGCCAGGGTGGCCATCTCATAGCAGGACAAATGGCGAAAGCATTTTCTTCAGCGTAGACTCCTCGCCATTTGTGCCTTCCTGGCATCTTGGCAAGCCTCTTGAAAACAGTGCAATCCAAGAAAGCCCTACTTCCAATGTATTTTATTTAGTGAGGGCGGGATGGCAAGCTCAACTAGAGCTGCACAGTTCATAAAGGCTTTGACTCGAATTGTATGGAGAGTAGTCGGAAGGAGGACTTCTCTGAGGCTAGTGCAGTGCATAAAGGTGAATTCCCGGAATTTCCTCCACATTGGTGTTGCAAAGGTCTACACTCTTGAGCAGTCGGCAACTGTCGCACGCGTGCGCTCCAATAGCCACAAAATGCTTTGTGAGAGCGAGTGCGGTGATTCCCGTAGAGCTAAGACAGCCCGGTGCTGGCTCACTGGTCCTAGCTTGCAGTGCTGACCCTCATGGGGATGGAAGCTCACTCAAGGTAACCTCAGCAAGGTTAATACACCCTTGAAAGAGGTATTGCCCAAACTTGGCTTCGCTGTTGAACATATTTGCAACCTCTTCCGATGCACACACCCATTGCAAGGAACAGCATTCCGCAAAGGCTTTGTATCCAAAATCTCGACAACCCGGAGCCAAGACACTGTTTAGTAGTTTGCAGTCACGGAAGACGTTATCGGAAATGCCTACAACAGTGGCCGGCAGTTTGACAATGCGGAGCTGTCGGCATTTTGCCAAGCCTCTGCTCCAATGAGCCTGATGCCTGACTCTACACTGACGTGTCTCAGACGTGGAACCCCTGCAAAGGCCCCTTCTGGGACGATTTCTTCTGGGTTCATAGGGACATGAACGGCTGGCGGAATGTCAAAAAAGTAAAAAGGCCCCTCGTCCACCTCGATCAGCAACTGGAGAACACCAGGAGGGAGGATGATTCGTGGCATGTCTGCTAGCAGCAAAAACCTCCCTGGCAAAGCTCACGAGGGAGTAGCAGCTCACTTGCTAAACGTTTCTTGAGCTATTCGATTGCCTCCTGCGGTGTAGTCACTGTTAATGATGACCAAGGGCCATATTTTCACCACAGACTCAACACTGCCTTCAGCTGTGTGGGTACTGAGAGCTTCTCTTTGGGTATTCTTGTTTTGCACTGTCTCATCAGCTCGTAGTGCGCCCCACTGATGTCTATCTCCCAATGGGAATTGCCAAAAAAAGGAGTTGCCCATTGCATAATATCTGCCTCCAAAGGCGTCAACTGTGGGCTTATAACCTCACTGAGACAGTGGAAGGATGCCACTGCTGAGGCGATATAGTCCATGGAGATAAATTTGTAATGCGGGTGCAGCCGCGTGTGTAGCTCCTGAGGAGCTGGAGCAGAGCATTCCGTGAGGACGAAAGCAGGGACGTGTGATGCTGTTCCTTGCTCAACAATGAATCCAAGCGGTTGCGCGAGTTGATACCGTGGGAGAGCGGCATGATGCAGCGGTACCAGTGGGTTGCCTGCAGCCTCCTTAGCAGCAGCACTGGCTTGACCTGCAAAACAGTCTGGAAGTCGGTTACATTCTTTTGGAAGATACACAAGGCGGAACAGGCAAGGTGCGCGGGCTAGTAACTGCTGACACTGATCAAGAATGGCAACAACCGCTGGTTTCTAAACTCTCCCTTTGTGTTGAAGGTAGTTTATGATTGGCAGAATGTCACCCTGCACAACAACACTGTCCCTCTGGACAAGCAGGAGACATAATACTCAAAACCGAATTTGATGGCAGCCCGACATGCATGAGCTTCAGCAAGAACATTATCTGCACAGGAGAGTAGTGGAATGGAGAGCCACTGGACCAATGAGGTGTTGTGTGTGTTTGTGTGTGCGTTATCACATTATTTTTGCGACAGCTTCTCATTACGATCAAAACAGCTGACATAGAGTTCATCATTTGTTGGCTCGCCCACCAACCAATACACATGAGGTGTCTTGGTCCTAATCGAAACAAACACCTGTATCTATTGCGTCTCCATGACACACTTCAGATTCTGCTCTTCAAGTATGGTGGAGACTCTGCACATCTGCCAGCCCTCGCAGTCGTCCTCCTGGTACTGCCGGGGGAACAGAATTGGTCCTTAGTTTTCAGCCCATTTCAGAGTCCCCACTCTTGCATCTAGCATTCCGCCACCTCCGGCCCATGGTTCCACCTGCGCCAGCAGCAAAACACGCTCTCGACGATGCAAAGTAGTGCCCAGTTCCCTGCCCCCAGTTCCCTGTCCCCAGTTCCACTTCCCTGTCCCAAGTTCCCTGTCCCAAGTTCCCTGTCCCCAGTTTGCTGCCTCCAGGTCCCTGCCAGTTCCCTGTCCCAGTTCCCTGCCCCCAGTTCCCTGTTCCCACTTCCCTGTCCCAAGTTCCCTGTCCCCAGTTTGCTGCCCCCAGTTCCCTGCCCCCAGTTCCCTGCCCCAGTTCCCTGCCCCCAGTTCCCACGAGTACGGACGCCGTGTGGGCATGGTGCCCAGGTCATCGTTGAAGGGAGGAAAGAACAGTCTGATGGTGGAGAAAAAAACAAGAACCACAACCACAACCCAAAAAACCACAACCAAAGGCCCACAGGCCGAGTCTCCACCATCATGTAGTCTTTCCTCTGTGCTAGGTGAAACAGGTGAGACGAAAAGAGCGTCTAGAAGGGAGCCTGAATTAACGAACGAAAAGCATATCGGCGCAGGTCTGTGCTCAAGCAAAGTCGCAAAAAGGCTTCAAAGGGACCTCACTTCACACGAGTGACCAGCGGCCACACCCCAGCGCGGCAAAATCATGGTCATGATCTCCAACTATGTAGAACCTCAAGTCGCTGATCAAGGCCTACAGGTGGATCTCAGGCGAGGCTGATCTCCAACTGCTGTATGTAGAGCCTCAAATCGTAGAGGCGGCAAAAAGGGGACAGGGAACTTGGGACAGGGAACTGGGGACAGGGAAGTGGGGGGCAGGGAACTGGAGGCAGCAAACTGGGGACAGGGAACTTGGGACAGGGAACTGGGGGCAGCAAACTGGACAGGGAACTGGGGGCAGGGAACTGGGACAGGGAACTTGGGCAGGGAACTGGAGGCAGCAAACTGGAGACAGGGAACTTGGGACAGGGAACTGGGGACAGGGAACTGGAGGGGAACTGGCGGGCAGGAACTGGGGGCAGCAAACTGGGGACAGGGAACTTGGGACAGGGAACTGGGGGCAGCAAACTGGACAGGGAACTGGGGGCAGGGAACTGGGGCAGGGAACTTGGGCAGGGAACTGTGGGCAGCAAACTGGAGACAGAGAACTTGGGACAGGGAACTGGGGACAGGGAACCTGAGGCAGGGAACTGGGGCAGGGAACTGGCGGGTGGGGAACTGGGGGCAGCAAACTGGGGACAGGGAACTTGGGACAGGGAACTGGGGGCAGCAACTGGACAGGGAACTGGGGGCAGGGAACTGGGACAGGGAACTTGGGCAGGGAACTGGGGGCGGCAAAACTGGAGACAGGAAACTTGGGACAGGGAACTGGGGACAGGGAACTGGGAGCAGGGGGGTGCATGCAGCCGATTCTCTTTTGCAATGGTGCAGCGCTTCATAGACCTAGAAGACACCCCACTCTGTTTGCTATTTGGTACCTTTGAGTGCCAAAGGGTGTTGAACTGACCTTCCTTCGGGGGGTGTCTTTTCGCACCATTACCTGCAGGCTTTCGTCGATTTTGGCCGCCACTTATTGATTGTCGATTGGTAGCATGCCACTTGACTTGTAAGCGTGAAAGTTTGACACACAAACTCCTGACGGAAAATCAAAAGCTCTCGTGCTCAAAACACCTAGTCAGTCAAGTGTCTCAACGACCCGAGTCGAAAACGAAAGAAAAAGCAGGCAAAAGACACGCACACTTTTCGCCGCACACTTGAGCCAAAGTGACGAACGTTCTCCAAGGTTCACAAATGTTCTCGGGACATTTGTGGACATGCAAAACCATACTCAAAACAGTTCTACGCTTCACAAAGGTTCTAAAAACAGTTGGAAACAACTAAGAGCATAGTCTAAACATCTTCGGGTGTTCTCGGACACCTCATACGCAAACTACAAACATATGGAAACATTGAAAGGGATCTTTCAATGTCCTCAAAAGCTAACGAACGTCATTCAAACAAGCCAAAACTCTCCATGGCTTCCTTTGCGGTCTCTAAACAAGTGGTATGGAGTCTTCGCTCCTCAGTACTATAAATTCTCACACCCCCTTTCGAAGCTCACATGCCACTTTGGACAGTGGTCACTCGCTGTTCCAGTAAGCGCTTGCGCTCACAGCAGCTACACAAACCAAAAGAGGTGACTTTCTTGCCTCGCAAGTATTGGCATTGACGGTCAAGGTGGAATTTGGACCCAGTCGAGGTCACAAATACCTCAAGTACCTTGTTCACTGCGTTCATCTTCATCCACTCGGAGGTTGCAGTGTTCTCAACACCACTCGGCCGGCCAGCAGCGCTCGAAGCAGCAGCACCTGTAGAAGCAGCAGCAGAGACTCTCTCTCTCTCAACAACGGCTCTTGCTTCTCTGGCTTATCGGCCATCATCCTCTTCTGTCCCAAAAGGCTCTTCGCCATCCCAGCAGCGCCAAAAAGCTTCACAAGCAAACTCAGCGCGCCATACAACGCCAGCGCAGCAATGCAGCTGCCCTCAAACGACAACATGGCTTCCCGCGCGGACGCCCCACACACACAAACGGCTGCGGAAAAGTTCGGCGAAGAAAAGTTCTCCGAAAGGAAAGAAAAGATAGGAAGGGACGACTCAAGGGTCATTTCGACATGAGCACGGCTTCCTGAAAAACAGTCTCACTGTTCAACTGATTTCAAGTCTCTCGAAGTAAGGTGGTCACACAGACCGAGACAAGATTCACGAAGTACCTTTGTCAAAAACCTGATCCAATTTCATCGACTCTCGACAGACTCTACAGTAAACAGTCTAAAAGGTGTGAACAATCACAGTTCAAAAGCTATTGAATTCCAGCGGCATCTCATGCACACGTATTTTCACATCGATCATCGGAAGCTTCATCCGCAAGTGTCATCAAGCTATCTGTGCAGCAACAAAAGCAAAGGCTCTCAGCCAGTCGGTTGCTCAGCTTGGGTTCTCACCTCAAGGATGCACAGATGCAAAAAACTCTTCACAAGAAAACGAGCAAATTTCATTGAGTACCTTTCAGTATCATGGTAATCAACTGCATTGAATGGTGCATGACTCTCATTGCAACGACATTGAAAACGAGAGTTCAACCGCTGACTCAAAAACGAGTTGGAACTCTGAATCCTGAAAATTTTGCCAATTCGAAGTCCACTCTGGGTTTCCAATCCCATCGAACAAGCATGACATTCACTCTGATATGCCATTCCGTGCTTTTCGAAGAAATTCTGAAGATCTCGACTCTTCCAGTATTGATTGCTTCTCGGCAGTTCGAACGAAACAGTGACAGACACTCCTTCAGATGACTTGATCTCATCAAGATACTTTCCAGATGACTTCAACAGATAGAAGAACTCTTTCTCGTGCTTCTCATTCCTTCCCCAAAAATTCAAGAGAGGGGATCCGCCTTTGCAAGGAAGAGAGATGCGCACGAGACATGCCACCTGAGATCCATGCGGGCATCGACTGAATCCATCACGGAGCAGGGTCAGCACCTTATTGCGAACTCCGATCTCCTGGAGGTTTGCATGGATTCCTATGTATCGAACATAGTCAACTTCTCGACAAGATCTTGCGATGACTGACTCTTTGCCACAAGCTACTTCTAGCACAGTATATCGAGGGTACCTGAGTTGATCCGACTCTCGGATGACTGAAACGGCTGAGTCACACTCAAAAGTCACTCTTGACAACGTTTCGTTTGAACATCTTAGCATCACACTTCTCGGGGGCATTGAGGCCAACAGCGAAAAGATGGTCACATTCTGCTCAGCTGTCAACACTCCAGTACCATGGCATGCGATGCAGCATTGAACCGGTCTGGATGTCCCTGAACTGGCCACTGAACTTCCAGTCTGGCCCATTGGTGTCGAAGTGTGTTGAGATGCTAATCCCATGATCCTTGTGATGTCGCTGGTCGAACCGATCGGCGATTCCACTGAAGCTGGTGCTCCCCAATCAATGAGCGGCCTCGCCGGTGAAGACTTCGGCAAAACAGGCGCCACCGTTGGAGACTTGGGTACCTCAGCTGGTCCCGTCACAGGGAATCCGATCTCAGTTGGAGGAGGCGGTGGTTCCTGATGAGCTGTAGGTGGGCTATCCAACGGCGGTGGAGGAGGCTTTGGACTCACCTTCGGTGACACGTTCTCCTCAACAGTCTGCTCTGGCAATCCCTCAGGGTGCTTCATGGGCGACGGATCCTTTGTCCGCTCTACCCCACTTGGCTTCGGCTCTGCCGGAGTTGGAGCATCGACCAGAGTTGGGCTAACTGATCGAAAGGCTTCACTCGGAGTCTTTGGAGCCATCTTTGGAGGGGTCTTGGGAGGTTCAATCCCAATTGCCTTCGGAGCAGGCGCTGGTGCCTTTGCAGCCTCACTCTTTGGAGCCTCGCTCGCAGATGTTGCCTTTGCAACTTCCTTTGCAGGAGTCTTGGGCTTCTCAGCTGGCTTCTTCGGAGGAGTCTTCGGAGCAACTGGCATCGCCTTCTTCTTTGGCGGAGGTGGCATTGGTCCCTTCGGTGGTGTTTTCGGTGGTGGAACCGGAGGAGGGCGCTTTGGTGCCGCTTCGCTTGGTCGCGCTCGGCTTTTGCGGGGGTCTTCCGCTAACGGCCGCATGTAGCTTGGCCTGTCGCGGACTTCCTTTGTAAAGGGTCGCATCTCTACCCTTTTCCTCTTCCGCCGTAACTCCTCCTTGAGGTCGCCGTTCTCCTCCTCCTGGGGCCACGGTTCGTCCGTCGTTTCGTAACCCTGCTTCCTTTGGGGTTCTTCGTTCTTTCTCTTCTTCAACAACAGGCGCAGCCGCTCGTCGGCTGACATACCTGGAGCTGTTGGGATCGGCAGCGCATACTTGGGCGCAACAGGGGTGTAGCCGACCTGCGACACACTGTCGCCTGGGCTGATCTGTGAGCTCAAAGGATTCTCAAATCCATAGTTGGGCAATGCATCACCTCGAAGATCTTCATCGCTCTTTGGATCGATCCGCTGACTCAATTGGATCTTCCCAGTGGTCAAACTCACTGACCTTTGTCCCTGGATGCACGCAGCTGCCACATGGCCATAGTTGCCACAGATCCTGCACTTCAGGTTGTTGACTGGCCGAAAGCTGAAGCCACTGAAGGCCCGAATCATCCTTGGCTTGGGCGCCTCATTGGGGCCACGCAAGGGGACCTCCACCCTGCGGCCACGACGAGCATCGAAGAAGCCACGCACTGTGCCACGAGGACGCGGCATTGCCTTGCTCTTCGCCTTTGCCTTCGCCTTGGCTTTCGGACGTGGAGGTACTCCATCCGACTCTTCATCCTCATCTTTCACACTCTTCGCCTTGCGCTTCTTTGCAAGACGCTTTGGAGCTTTCTTCACTTCGGCATTTGGACCAAACAAAGTCCGACGCAAGCTCTTGAGCAGCTTGATCCTCGTCACTCGAGACGGCTTGGAAGCAACGGAACTCTTCTTGGAGCGTGAAGGGGTAGCTGAAACGCCACACAGTGATCCAGCTTCTGCAGTGCCTGCCTCAGCTGGAGCCTTTGGCTGGACCTCACTGGTCAACACCACTGGGGTAGAAGGTTCTGCTGGAGCTTCATGAACAGGATCTGGATCTGCAGGAGATGTAGGTGCCTCAGTTGCTGGAATCGCAGATGCCTCAACAGCTGGAACAGTAGGTACCTCGGCGACTGGAGCCAACACAGGCTCTGAAGGATTCGAAGGAGCCACCACAGGCTCTGCGGGAACCGTCGCAGGTTCAGCAGCTGGACTGGCCTTCCTCAAAGGCTCGCCGGTCGTCCAATCCACACGAGTGGTCGCTTCCGAACGAAGGTCATCTTCTCCATCCATCGCTGCGGGTTCTGGAAGCGCGTACCTAGGTACCTGAGCGGCGAGTTGAGCCACCTCGTGGTCCAGAACAGCTGCAGGAGGAACACATAGTTCGAAACAGCTGCGGAACAGTGCAAAGCAGACTCTCAGCTCTTGCGAGCAAGTCCAAAAACTGAACATGACTGAAAACATGTGTGAAATCCAACAAATCCATGAAATCCATGAAGTCCAAAAAGTCCATACTGAAAACAAAGGCTTTCTCAAAGCTAGCAGTGCATTGACATGTTGACTCTCAACGAGACTGTGGACATGTTGACTCCCAACATCGTGCTGCTGCCCCCTTTCAAGATGATCACCACACAGGCAGCATTGCCTAAACACAAGCGTATGGAGAAACCCTTGAAAGGATGTGTCGACTACACTGCTCACCGCAGCGGCTCGCAAGGGCACAAAACCTAACAGCACGCGATGCTTCAGGAAGGTTGCCAACGCCAAACACTTTGTCAAAGCATCAGCTGGGTTCTCAGTACCGGGGACATGCGCACATTCGAGGATTCTTTTAGCCATGAGCTCGCGAAGCCAACAAATCCGAATCTCCACATGGCGCGAACGGCGCTGCAAATCAGAAGCCTCGAGGATCATCTTCCCACTCAGGGAATCTGTGAGCCATGCCAAACAAAGGGAGGTGACTTGCACAAGACCTAACGCCTTGAGGACCTGAAAGACAGTCCTGGACAAACCAAGTCCTTCCTGGATGCCTTCCTGGCCTGCGGAAAGCTCTGCCTCGCACGAACTCAAGGTCACCGATCCCTGATGCCGGCTGAACGCTTTCAACAGCACACCACGGTACACAAGACACACACCTGTGATGCTGCGGCGGTTCGTACTCCGCGTGGGAGCAAAGCCTGCATCAGTGTAGACCAGCAGCGTCTCTGCATAGTCGGGAAGCTCACCCTCGGTTGGAAAGCGCTGTCCAACCTTCATGTCGGTGATCAAGTACCTGAGAACCATTCGAAGTGCCTTCTCATGGCCTGGCTTTGGAGATGCCTGGCCCGTGGAGAGCAAACCGACAAGGACCAACAAATCCAACCTGGTTTGGCACATCCACGACAGACGACCCAGGATTCTCCTGAACCGTGCATGCGCCTCGGCGCTAATGGGTTCCTGCTCAATCGTCTCCTCGATGGCTGGCCGGATGTCAGGGAACGTGGTGCTCCCCTTTTCGATTCCGAACTCACGGAAACACTCATCCATGTAGT
>CAXAMN010021727.1:0-37834 GCA_963970005.1 Durusdinium trenchii
TTTTTTTGTTAGCACAAATTTTGGGTAGTTGCTTATAACTGGTTTACGTTTGGTGTTTCAGAGCTATATAGTACCCCACACATGACAAGCAAACATGGTGGCGGCTCATTGAGCCGCTTATACAAAGCTATAGACTATAGAGCATCTCAGAGCTAAAGTACCCCACACATGACAAGTACGTTGGCGGCTCATTGAGCCGCCGAGCCAGATAAGCGTTTCAAACCGCATTAAAACACATTGTTTCAGTGAAGGCAAAGCAGCTTCTCTGCGTCCAGCTGCAACCACCATGTAGGACTTTGCCCGGCCAAGGAAATGTGCAGCATCTGCTGCCTCGGCCAAGGACTTCGCCCGGCCAAGGTCGTTATAAAGCAGCATCTGCCAGGATCGCGAACCCTGTGGGCGGCCGCTTCTCCTCCAGTGCCAGCTCGTATGCGAGGTCTGTGACCATCTTCTCTTCATCGCGCTTCTGCTGTTCGGTCATCACCGACCGAGATGGAGGCACACAAATTTCAAAATGCGCGACCTGAGCTGAAAATTGATGCCCACAAATACTTTGACAATCGAAACTATACCAAACCTTGGAGAAATGTGACAAGTCATTTTGGTTGTTTGTGATTTTTTGCAAGAATTGCACACTGATTTATACATGATTTATACATAATTTTTACATAATTTATACATTTTTTATGCACGTATAAATTGTATTTTTTCAATTTATACACGTATAAATTGAGATTTTTTCAATTTATACACGTATAAATTGAGTTTTTTTCAATTTATACATGTATAAATTGATTTTTTTCGATTTATACACATAAATTGACTTTTTTCCATTTATACATTATTTTTACACTATTTAGACATTATTTATACATAATTTATACATAGTTTTTTTGAAGCTATATAGTGATAAATGCAATGAACAATTGATGCATTTGTTTTGTATATTTGCATGTTACCTTTTTTGCTACGATGGCGGCTTATTGAGCTGCCCTTCAAGAAACGAGACAATGTTGAAGCTATCGTGATGAACGCAATCAACCATTAATACACAAAGTTTTGATTTTAGCCTTTTGCCAGGATGGCGGCTCATCGAGTGGAACCATATCACAAACATTGCAAAGTGGCAATTTTCCGCCTGGTTTCACTATCCACTCGGATTTTTCTGACGATTTAGAAGGTGTCCTGGAGACCCGTTTTTTTGATCAAAAAAAGGGTTCCCAGGACACCTTTCCAATTGAAGCCAAAGTGGAAAATTACCATTGCAAAGTTTTGTAGTTGCGTGATGGTCGCAAAGAAGTTCATAGAATGTTTTGTTTATGGGATATAGGCACCTACTGGAAATGAATTTTACCAAATATAAAGTCATGGGGTAGTTTAGCTGCCCATTGGGCCGCCACCCATGTGTAAGTACATGTGCCTCTGTGTAGTTGTGCCTTTGTGTAGCCAGCGCTCTAGAAAAGCAGCTAAATAGAAAACAATCAAGGAAAGCAGCTACATAGAAAAAACAATGAAACTTCAACTCTTAAAACAATATTGAAAAAGTATAGATTCTTGACATCAAACTAGTTAAGTTTTCTAACTTGTTTGTAAGTTATTTTCAATGTTTTGCAAGAACAACTTATACTAGATACTAATTTGCCTTAGTTTTGTAAATATACTACAAGTTGCATAAATTAACTTAAAAACTTACAGAACTTGTCTAACTTAAAAGTAGGTTACAAATATGTTACAGATAGGTTATAAATAATTTATAAGTTCCATAACCAAGAAGGAGCCACCAAGTATGACCAAGCGTGGATCAAAGAACACCACTTCATCTCCAACTGGATGCCACCTCTCAACTGGCCCTTCATCTCCCAACATCTCAAGCTCAAAGCCGAGGGTTGGCAATTCACCAAGCACCGGGCGCATTTCTACTCCCGCTTGGCCACACACAAGAGGCTCTTTCGCAAGCTCCGCAGACGACAGCAGACAATCAGAGAACCGTACCTTTTTACTTCCACCAAACATCACGCCCTGACTCTTCTCCGCAATCTCACCAAGCACACTCTGGCCTCTTTTGAAGCAGCCAAACAACTTCGCAGCGGCCGCTACACTGACCTAGAAGTGTATGCCATCAGACGTATGGCCTCCAATCTCGAAGAGCCAGGTCGCAGCCGAGCCCTGCACATTATCAACAAAGCACTTCACTACAGAAATTTGACACCTCCCAGGCCCAACATTCCCCTTACACCTGGCTCATGACGACTTCACCAAGCACTGCCAGCAATGGCTACAGACCACCATCCAACAACACAAGCACTTAGCCATTCCTCTCCACCTCCCCACACATCGTCTCCGCGAAGCTGCCCACAAAACACTCCGAACACAGCTTCACAACCATCGCGCTTGGGAAGCTACCTTGCACACACCTCCGGATCCCAATGACCTCCCGTGTGCTTGCTCTCATCTTAACACTCTTCTTCTTGAGCCAACCACAACCACCACCAACGACCACTACATTCTCACCCTGGACCAACTGACATTACCACCACATCTCCGCATTTTCCTTGACGCCAACATGAACAGCACCTTCTACCCCAGCAAAGCCAGATACTTAATCACATTCCAAACAGCTTTCACAAAATGGCTCCGGATGCAAGGCCTCCCGACCTCGCTCAGTCAACACTTGGAACCTTTCCTTCAGCATCAATGGCGACTTCACACTGCACACCTCAAACAACAACCACGCTTTACAGCTCGCCTCCTCCGTCAACTCCAAGAATACCTGGGCGACAAAGTCGTACTCGGCCACGCTGACCACGAACTCCAACAACCCCGGATTTTTTGCCCACGTCAATACTTCACCGGAGCACTCAACACATGGCAAGCTCCGGAACTCTTTGAACCCCTTCCATATCTCAATTCCTCCAATATCCACGACCACCTCTCCGCCATCCCGGCCAACCTTCGCTATCCCGATACAAATGGGGATTCAGGAAGGATTTCACAATCCCATACGGCATTGTCCACCTCAAAGCAAAGAAGCAGTGGCAGAAGGGACGCACCATTATCTCGTACTTCCACTCCCTGAGTGGCAACCTCTTACGCATCACCAGCCGAGCACCCGACATCATTTTGCAACACCTCTTCCCACAACATCCAGGCCAACTGTCCATCCCACAACTATGGCGCCACTTCCATTGCTACCTTACACACACACACCGGCAGACAATCCTCTCCACGCGACCAACGATGACCTTGTGGGCTTCTTCAACTCAGTGCCCCAACACCGCTCATTGACGCCGTCCATTCTCTGATTCAACAATGGCAGCACCAAAATACTACTCACACCCTGACAGTTGACACCAAAGCCACTGGCAACCCCTTCCATCACTCCCACGTTGGCAGGCACCACACGAAACATCCCACACAACGCACCCTCCATACCTCCGACATCACCATCATTGTGGCCTTTGCACTCAACACCTGCATTTTCCGGGCATGCAACAACACCTACAAACAAATCCGACGGGCTGGGATTGGCTCCCAACTCTCTCCTGCCCTTTGCAACGTTGCCATTACCCTCATTGAACACTCCTGGCACCAGCTCCACAACAATCTTCTCCAGCACACTGCCCTCCACTTTACCTACTACAGATACGTCGACAACCGTTTCGTCGTGCACAACGAACACTTCCTCTCCCACCCGGCCATACAGACTCTCATTCACCACAACTTTTTTGGCGATCCAGTCGAGCTGGAAACAGTGGACGACTTTCACCTCCTGGGCTTCAACATTGACCTACCACAACGAACCATCACCTGCATCCAACCCACACAACCCTGGAAAATCAGGGATCACACCAGCGCCAGTAGCCAGCGCTTGGCTCTTTCCGGCTTAGCTTCCAGACTACATGCAATTTATACGTACACCTTTCCACCCAACACCGCAGCGGCAGCGGCTGAAGAGCTTATCCGGCTGCACGTCCAAAAAGGACATGACCCAACAGCACGCCGGCGGTTTTTGAGAAAAAGCGGACGATGCCACCTTTTCATGCACCTGCGCCGACTTCGGCTACCTGTGTGTGTCAACCCCTGTTCCTAAGGGTTCCGCTTCTCTTTGCGTTTCTACCACAAAAGCAGGGGCGCTGTGAATCTCATTCCATCCACTGCCCAACGAAGACGGTGGTTTGAGATTGTGAAGCGAGAAAGGACGCTTTCTCGTGTACCTGCTCAATGAACTTTTGCACACGCTGTCCACTCCTTTGGTTTGATTCATAGTGTTTCATGTGATCCTTCCCCAAAACAGGTTTCCCACCGCAGTTTTTCCACCGCTCGTGAGCTGCCGCTGAGTCACTGCAGACGCGCATCAACAATTTGTTCAACAATATTTTTCCTCCGACTCTGCCACCTTTCCATTCCATCGCCATTTTGCTGGGAATTGAGCTAACTGAAAACCAATGTCAGAGTGTGTGTGTGTGTGTCAAACCCTGTCCCTAAGGGCTTTTCACTTTTGACCCATTTTCAAGCAGGGGGCATGGCAGCTGTTCCCCTAGCCATGCCAACGAAGCTATGGGATTCAGCCGGAAGGGAATGTGGACGCACATTCCTGTACCTGCAACGTGAACTTTTGATCAAGCTGTCCACTTCGAGCGGTTTGTTTCCATGGTCCTTACATGTTTCCTCTCCTAAACCGACTTTTCCACTGCAGATGTGCAGCCGCGCTGATCGCTCGACACCGCTGTTCTTGTGAACTGCAGATGCGCGCAAACCATTTGTTCAAACATCTTCAAATCTTTGGACCTTTCGCCTTGCCGTTCCTTCACCTTCCTTTCACCTTGGAACTGAGCTAACTGAAAACCAATGTCAGAGTGTGATGTTGTGTGATCTTGTGATGTTAGTTGGTAGCAGCTGGTTGGTGACAATTCGCTGCTGACAATTGGTTGGTGACAATATTGGTGGTTAACAATTGATTGATGACACTTTGGTTGGTAACAATTGATGATTGATGACCATTGGTTCGTGACCTATGTTGCGCCCCTCTTTGCCCTATGTTAGGCCATCTTGGGCGGGGCTATGTTAGCCCATCTTGGACCTATCTTGGGGGCCTCTGTTGGCTCATCTTGGGGCACATTTTGCGCCATTTGCGTTGACACGGAGCCCATCACCCAAGAAATTCCGAATATGCACGTCCGCGCGGCGCGCATTACCGACACCACCCTTGTAAAACCCACAGTTTTGCATTTCGCCACTCTCCAAATTTTAGGTCTTCCACACCCACAGCACCCTGAAAACACAATGTTTTTGAACACCACGAACGCAAATCACACCGGCACAGCGGCAGAGACCCACCAGCACCAGCCAGCACCAGGGCGTACATCCGACCCGCCTGGAGAAGACAATTTGCACGCAAGCCACAACAGCACAGCGGCGGAGACCCACCAGCACCGGCCAGCACCACCCAGCACCAGGGTGTACATCCGACCCCCTGGACAAGACAATTAGCTGGAAGACCATTTGCATGCAAATCACAGCGGCGCAGCGGCGGAGACCCACCAGCACCAGCCAGCACCAGGGCGCACACCCGACCCCATGGAGAAGACAAACGCAAATCACAGCGGCACAGCGGCGGAGACCCACCAGCACCAGCCAGCACCAGGGCGTACACCCGACCCCTTGGAGAAGACAATTAGCTGGTGGACAATTGGTTGGTGACAATTGGTTGGTGACAATTAGTTATTGACAATTGGTTGGTAACAATTGGTGGGTAGCCACTGGTTGGTGGCAATTGGTGGGTGACAATTTGTCGACGACAATTGGTTGGTGACAATTGATGGATGGAAATTGGTTGGTGACAATTGGTGGATGGCAATTGGTAGGTGACAATTGGTTGGTGACAATTGGTTGATGACAATTGGTGGGTGGCAATTAGTTGGTGGATATTGGTTGGTGACAATTGGTTAATGACAATCGGTTGATGACATTGGTTGGTGACAATTGGTGGGTGGCAATTGGCTGGTGACAATTGGTTGACGACAATCGGTTGATGACAATTGGTTGGTGGCAATTGGTTGGTGGCAATTGGTTGGTGACAACTGGTGGGTGGCAATTGGTGGGTGGCAATTGGTGGGTGGCAATTGGCTGGTGGCAGGCGGGAGGAGGAGGAGGAGGATACCACACTAACTCCACATGTCAATGTGGGGAACAAAATGGCAAACCAATGACAAACATGTGGTATTGGACATGGCACATAAATGAAAAAAAAACAGACACTGCATGAAAACACGGTCTTAAAAATATCAAATGAGAAAAAAAACGCCAAACAAAATGACAACACCAAAAACAATGACAAGCAAGATGACAGCGGAATAACAAAATGCAAACTACTTATTGTACCTCCTTACAGTCTATGGCAGCAAGATCTTTCTAAAGAAACGGTTTGTGCAACTGGTGGTGGATTTGCAGATGGGAGGAAGGAACCCTCGCAGTCTGCCAGGTAGTTTGCTTTCTGAGTTCACTCGACCTTAACCATCGCTCCCGCAGCCACAAGGTCGATTCCTAGATGATGGAAGGTATCCGGGTGTCCGGAATGGATGGTATCAGCATTAGTGTGGATTGAAGGTGGGGATGCGGGCGCCATAGTCAAAGCTCCATTTCTAGATGTGTGCGTGGATGGCATAGACCAGGAAGCAACCAGCAATAACTAGTGTGACACAGCGCGTCAGCCAAAAGGCCGATTCCTAGTTGAGGTGCTGTGTTGGATGTGAAGGTAAATTGCTGGTCACGCGACCTCAATCTTGGAACTATCTGAATTGTGACGCTTGAGTCGAGCGAGCACGCGGATTTGTAAGCTTAAGTTTGATGTTTTTATGGGTTTCTAGCCAAGCCTTATGCCCTTTTCTCCGTCTAGGTAGCCTGGTAGGGGCTACCTTGAGTTTGCTTTGCGAAGCAAAGGGGTAGCTTGAGCAGCCTGCTCCGGACCAAATACTGATATGATATATCAATTCTGTAGGCCTCCCCTCCCCCTCGCCACCGCCACTAGCATCACCATAGCATGACCTCTATTCACTGGCAGCAACAGCAATGGCCCTACAATGATGCATTGCACACCTGTGGTGTTTACAAAGCGCGTGCAGTTTTGGGACCATGGCGCTTACACACACCAGCGTTTACACGCCGCAACTTTTACGAGAGCCAGCGTTCACACACCATATAGCTCTACACAAACGAGCGTTGACGCAAACAAACCTCACCACACCACATGCAGCATGCTGTAGCAACCCCTCCTCGCGACCCAGGCCAGTCTTATGCGGAGCGCCCATGTGACATACAACCGCATTTGCACAGCACAGAGGCAGTTCACAGCTGTTAGTTACACAGCCGTGCGTTTAGGCACCACGGATTTGACATATTTCTGCACAAAGCAGTGTTTACAGGCTGCAAGCGCTTCTATGCCGAGCATGTTCATGTCCATTTGCAGGTTGAGGTGCGCTGTCTAGTTTAGGTGTTCGCTTGGGTGGTTCAGATCCAGTTTGCTCGACTTCAATGGCCCTAATCGGACCCAGCCCTTGTTTTAATGACGGGCAGCTACTGAAGTGGCAATCTGCTTTTTGCGCACTTCCATGCACATCTTTTTGCAGACAGCTCCGCTACAATCTCAAAATTTGTGGAGCTCAATCTCTTTGAGGAAGGCACAGCATCTGGAGTGCATGTAGGTAGCACTGCAGGGAAGAAGGGAACCGTGGGACAGCCAGCAGGCATTCGAAGAGGCAGGCCAAGAAAGAGGAAGAAGAACTGGGGACAAGTGAGCGGTGTTCATTTGCAATGCATCCACTCTGCACGGGCTACCATAGCCTGCCTGCGCAGTCCGCCTACCTTCGCATAGGGACATCGTGGGGAAATTGCTGTTGCATAGCCTCCGGCAGATTTCCGCTGGCTGCCATAGTGTCCGGAAGTCGGGTATTCTTGCAAGCCTTTGCGTAGCCTTGACCAGAAGTATCAAAGAAAAAGCATGGCTTGAGAGTTGCTGGAGGGAAGGGCGTGATCTCGAGTCACCAAAGCACTGCCCTGAGGCTTTGAGCAATATGAAAGCTATGGTAACCCAAAGAGCAGCCTATGAGTCATTGATCCGGATGAAAAGTGCTCGCGGCTGCCGAGGGATGTTCTGGGAGTTGAAACATGTCAAAAACGAGGAGGGAGAGGGATATGATTATATGACTACACTTCTGCTGGTGCATGATCGGATGACTCTGTCAAGAACATGATGCAGTTTCCAGATTTGAGAAATGTTGTTGATTTTTGCGGGTGCACAATTGCACGATGCTCATTCCAAAGATTCCAAACCTTTGCAGGCTTCACTCAGTCCGCAGGTGAACGGCCGAGCTCTCGGAAAAGCTTTGGCAAGCGTTGGCAACAGCTTAAAACACAAATAGTTCTCGGTGTAGAAGATGGGCACAAGACCAAGTACCGCAAACTGTCTTACCCAAATGGCTCCATTTATCATACTGTAATCCTTTGATATCCTTTGCGTCGAGTGTCATTCTCCTGTGGGGATATGTGGTGATGCTTTCGGCAAGTCGAACCTGCGGTCTCATGGCTCTTTCTTCCTGCAGGTTGTTGCACATCACCCGACCGTGAATCTGTTGAATGCTCCGTGGTCCAAACTCAGACAAAGAGCCGCGGGTGGGTTACGTAAGTCACCTTGCCGGCTTGGCAAGCAAGTTTTTCAAGTGCACGTTCCTGCTTTGTAGACTAATTTGTTCTTCGAGTCGATGTTCTTTGACCTTGTTAGTCCAAGAAAGGTTTCCTGACAGCTTCCTGCTTTTCCCAAGTGGAAGCCTCAAGATCGCGACCACAGTCCATACCAAATTTGAGACCTTCCACCTTTGGGCTCAGCATGGCTCAGGTCAAGTTTTGAACCGAACCTCAGCCTGTTGCGCATGTTCCCACCATGCAATGACTCACAACAAAACAGGCTTGCGCGACCCAAACAAGGCCATTGAGCGAGGAACCTTTTTTCCCCAAACAGTGCACTGGTTGGGGTTCTCTCTTAGGAAAGTAGAAGCTGGCCACAGTCTCGGGCCGCGCCGGTGATGTCCGGGCGTTGTCCTTTCTCTTGTCCTTCTTATGGTGTACAGTTTGGCCGCGGCTTTCTTGACCTCTTTTTGTCCTCCTGTTGTTCTCTTGTTGACGCCAGCTTGGACGCGGCTGCCAGCCAGTCTCCAGACCTTGCCCTCCTGTTGTCATTTTTTTGTCTTCTGTCTTTTCCTCCTCTTGTCCTCCTCCCCTCGTTGTCCTTCTGCTGGTGTCCAGATGACAGCATGGTAGCATGAAGACATGACACCACCGAGCGCAATCAAAGGGTCCAATGCGAGATAACAATTGCACACGCGCAAGCCTTGTGTGGCACCTAGTGGGAAAGTGCCAGCCGGCAAGCGCGAAGACCGCAGTACCGCAGCATGGCCACATGGCAGCCTGTCAGCGTGTAAACGAATATGGCAACATGAGAGCGTTCACTACAAAGCGGTGAGGCACTAGCAAGGGAACTCCAGAAAGCAACCCCAGAAGCACATGTCCTTTCCTTGTCCTCCTGTTGCCCTCTTCTTGCGAGGTTCTCTCGCACGAGAAAGGAAGCTGGCCACAGTCAGGCCGCGCCGGCAAGCCCTGTCCGGATGTCCTCCTCTCCTCTTGTCACGATTTTTTCGGACCTTTCGGCCCTGTCCTCATGTTCTTTTGTTAAAAAGCTGCTAGTAGCAAAGGGCATCGCTACTAGGAGCAAAGGACGCTACTAGGGGCTCCTGGCCTTACTACTTGGAGCAAGAACGCTACTAGGAACAGTTATGGCCTCTTGTTGTCCTTCTTCGGGTCTTCATTGGCCGTGGCTGCCAGCCTATCTCCGGTCGTGCTCCTCCCATCATCTTGTCTTTCTCTTGTCCTCTCTTCCCCTTCTCCTCTTGTTCTCCTCTTGGCGTGCTCCCCTCATGTTGCCCTGTTGTCCTTTTTGGCGTTGTCCGGTCATAGCTTGTCCTTCTTTTGTCCTCTTGGTAGTCCTCTTGGTGTGTTCGTCTTGCTTTCCTGTCCCCATCCTTTTGTGTTTGTTGTCCTCCTCATGTCCTCCTCTGGTCTTTCTGTTGTCCTGCTGCTGTCGTGCTGCTTATGTTGCTTTACAAAGCAGGGGCTGGGGCTGCGGCCGCCCACAACAACAACAACAACAATCCCTGCCGACTAAGCTGTTTGGGCCCCAGGCAGGCGTTCTCAATGAATTAGTTTTGCAAATATTACAGAGTTGATGAGGCATCCAAGCAAAAGGGCACAAGCCTTGTGAGTTGAGATGGAGAATGAGATGAGGTGCCGTGGGGTGCCGCAAAGCATTAAATTCCAGCTGCATTATGTTTGATGTTGAAGGAACCGGGGGGTCTACCAACCTCCAACAAGGGCATACTTTGGTTCAGGATCGTTCTTTGTAACGGGGTGCCCCTGTGCAACTCCAGAAGGACACTTACATACAATTACTGTAGTTTATTGGCAGCAAGATTTGCTCCAGTTATTCGAAGCCTTGGTCAGGAGCGCAGCAAACTTCAAGTCTGTTTTGAACACTCCGAGCCGAGCAGACACTTGGGTCTTCGCATTGGTCAAGGTAGATTTCTTGGGTGCTGAGCCACTTGTGTGGCAGCCAGTCAACCATCATGGGTTTCTTGATGCTCAATGGGCCACTTCTTGGCCTTTGCGGCATTTGCCATTCATTGTGATATGTGCTGCGTAGCCTTTGTTGACTTGAAAGCCTTTTTCAACAAAATTTCACTAGCGGGGTAGTGAAGAACATGGCCCTGCACGTCAATGGCAGGGCGCTCTTTGGGGGCGAGTTTCTGCCAAGCACAGCTAAATCAGCTGCTGGACTAGAGGATATTCTAGTTTCATCTCATCACTGAAAACTTCAAGAATATGCAACCACCCGATAGTTGCACTGTGCGTTATGTGTCCAGAACTCGGACCCCTTTGCATCGCTCCACGCTTAGAACAACTGGCAAAACGCCTTGGAGCTGTGTGTTCGCGGGCATGACGAAGCAGATGCAGCCTGGCAATGCGTTCTATTAAGGGCATGATGCTGATTGCCAAGGGAAGTTAGCAGCCATCAGCGACGCTGGTTTGTAAGACACTGGCCCTTTGTATGCTGGGGCGAATCTATTTGTCATTTCTTCAAGACACCTTTTTCAAAAACAATATATAGTCCAAAAGTTGTTCCAGGCCTTTATAATCATACAATCGTTCCTTGTGAGACTATTTTCTTGTAACTTTTTGTTGACGTACATGTAAGAATGCCTCAACTCCAATTCTCAATCACAACTCTCCGCAGGGAGTTAAAATCTATTCTATAGATCATGGTTTTGGGGTTATGCCCTGATTGTCAACCCAGTCGAGTAGAGGGGGTCATGCCACACAAATGACACGTCACTACGACTACATTGCGGTCGGGATTTTGCCCCTTTTCACTGTAGTCGGGCCTAGCCCTAGTCAAGAAATTTCTTGAGCATGAACATGCATTCGTACGCATTCTGTTTCGAAGGTCATCACATACAGCGAAGTGATCAGCAAAGCGGCATGGCCTGTGTCCCTGTGGGTGCTCCAGCTTGCCAGGCGAGGTTGGCGAAAGTGAGGTTTATGGTGTGACGAATGCAAGGGAAGATAATTGATGAACAAGGACCCTAGTGTTTGGACGAACTAGCGTGTGGGTGAAGGCATGCGAAGGCCAACAAAGTTGCCATATTGTCAAGTAAGCTCACCTTGCCATCATCCACATCGCACCCACACACCTTTATACTTTATTTGCTGAAACTGAACCAGGCTTGACAGGGTTCAGCCATGGACACTTGCATCAGATCTCCCACCAACAAGACCAACTTGCAACCTAAGGCATGATAAACACTGTCAACACACGCAGAGATATACATTCAGTCTCTCCCATTGCCGCCCATTGCCTGTAACAGTCAGTAAGCAATTTCACTATTGTTGAACAAGGCCTTTACCAACCATCATCATCCACTGTTACTGGCAACAGGATAGACCCAAGATATATACATATATTTTTTGTATACGTATAATGGTTGTATATATATATATGCATATACTTACACACAATCATACGCAACAGTGGACAGCCCAGACTTGCCAGGAGAGCCCTGCGGGCAGATGTCATCAGCTTCACTCAGGGCATTTTTGCGTGCAAAGCAGAGCAGTGGCTGCAGGCTTTGGCATTGCTCCTGGACCAAGAGATGACAGAGTGCCTGAACAGCTCATCGGAGCCAGTTTTGTTGTTTGACGGTGTGTAGACCAGAGCGGTTGAAATCCGCCCGCACCGAAGGTGCTGAGGCATTGTCATAGGCTTGCGTAAGTCCGGAGGATAAGCTGCTAGTATCACAGCTTAAGCTTTAGCTTCGGGAGGGAGGTGGCCATTTTTGGCACAGAACGTTTGTTTTTTGATGCTCTTTAAGATTGATAAAAATTGACATCGTGTGTATGATTGTCCGTGTGGTTTCGGAGGCAAAGGTTCGCGATGTCGGTTACGCCGTCCGAAGGATTGCATTACTGACATCGTGGACACGTGTTCTTCCAGGGAGTCTGCTCGAGAGAAGCTTGTCTCGAGGAGACAGGTGATCTGCATCGTGTGTGTGGTCGTTGCGGCCCACTTTTGTGGTGGAAAATGTGGCCATTGGGCGTGCATCCTTTTCGCGCGCAGCGACTCGGTGCGACTCATGATACAACGCAGCTGCTCAGACTGATCAGGAGGGAAGCTGGCAGACAGGGTCCGCAATAAAATCAGCAAGATGATACGACCACACACGGAGCTGCCAGACCCGACCTACGAAACAAACCTTTTACCAGAAAAAGAGAGAGAGAGAGCGAGAGCAAAGCAGTGGCAGAGTTCTAAAGCTAAACGCACGCGGCAGGACTGGAATGCTGAGGAAGTGGCCTCCATACAGGTTGAACATATCACGGGGGACTCGAAGCTTTCGTGATCAATCTGCACCACACAAAAAAGAAAGACACGGTGCGCCCTAGGAGTTCTTTGCTCTAGCTGTGCGCGAACCGGGTCAGTGCTGAAGGAGTGGAACGCTAGAGGATAGAAACTACGGCGTCGACAAAACAGGAGCGCAACAGACGACATACATCGGTCGTTCTTTGTTCTGGACGCGTGATCACGTCGAGGAGCTGGCCCCGACACAAGTTGCGCCTGGGACGACCGGGCAAGCACGCGAATGTGCGAAGAAAACGTCTCGATTTCGTCTCATACTTTTGTTTTTGACTTGATTGCTGAAGTAAGACATGGAACGCTACACATGTTGCTTTGAGTGCGACGCCGGGCACTCTAAGTGAACCCGCCGCAGGTAGGGCTCAGCTGTTGTGTTCTTCTATGGTAGAGCGGTGAGAACGTCAAGGTAAACACGGTGCAGTTCCTGTGGAATTGCGTTGCGAAACTCCTGCGGCAGATTCTCGGCTTGAAAATTTGGTAGGGTTCGAAGTTCTTCATCAGAATGGGCAGTCAAAAGCTGGCTCCATTGGTTTCGATCTCTGCTTTGGCTCGAGCTTCTTCCGGAACTAAACTGCAAATCAGTTGTGCCCAGAGATGGTACCCAAAGATGGCCCTGGCTGTCAGCAGGACGCATCGTGCGAGTTCATGGCTTGCGCCATCCGCAGAGGATGACTCGTTGAAAGGGCTGTGAGTTTTCCAACCCCATACAACAGCAAGCGCGCACGAGATCCTGTGGGTTGCTGTCTGAGCAATGCCGTGGAATATAGTATTCGGCTGTTCCAACAGTCAGAGGGTCCCGTTTGTGAACTGTTGTCACACAACCCACGGTGCCACCATCAACCGCCTCGGTCGATTGCCGGTAATGGTAAAAGCAGGAGCTCGGCCATATAATTCGGATCGGTGACAGCAGCGCGAACCTCCAAGGATGGGTTGGGGAGGAGGCGATGTGCCCAAGTCTCGACAGACATGTAAGCCATCAATAACCGCCGTCTTCCGCACCCTTTTCAAACTTTTCCTCCTCCCACTTGCCCATGGTGCCTCCAGTGCGCTACTCTCGGCTCCGCGAGCACAAGTTCCGGAACAGCGTTCCGTCAGTCTTTGAGCCGACTTTACCTCCGAACCTCCTGCAACAATAAAACGTTGTGCGCGCCGTGTTTCTCTTCCAAACCAACCTCGTGGCAATCACATACACCTGCCCGACCTCTTTCTTTTTCGTTCGTGGCCGTTTGCCTCCGCTCCAGCCGGCCACATCCGTCACATTGCCCATTGCTGCGGCTTCCCCGGCTGCCGGTACGCTACCCCCCAAATACGCCCGATTTATCCATTGCTGCTGCTTCACCCAGTCCTACACCGACCCCCCAACTTTGGCTCAACTTCCCAGCCCCGAGTGTTTCCTTTGCCCTCTTTTCCTCCCTTTGCACTTCTTCCCTCTTGAGCCGGTTAACGCTTCCTGCCAGCTCCGAGAGCACAAGTCGCTGCTTCCTCGTTGCCACACTTCCGCCCGGCTCCATGAGCACAGGTTGCTGCTTCCCACACACTCACCTGCTTGTCTATGAATCTGTCGCGTTTCCCGCAGCCCCTTTTGCAACCGCAGCGTTTCACCATGAGACCACACTCAGAAGATTTACCCGTGGCCCAACCGGCGGCCAAGTGGCCAAGATTGCAGCACAGCCCACCAGCCGCTGAACAAACCAACAAAACCAACGAGCAGGACGGGGCATAAACCCTTCCACACCGTGGTAACATGCATAGAATGCCCTTCACCTTTGAACATCTTGGAAGCGGCAAGTCGCTTGCCCTGGCTGCGACGCAGGCTCATAACATAAAGACTGTGCGCACAACCAGGGGGCAAGTCCAAGAAACACCTCGAACGCGGTTTCGTTGAGGAGGGATGGAACTGGGTGACGCTGCGACAAAGAGGAGGTAGAGGAATCCCCACTGAAACCTTTGCAAGGTTTATTACATGGAGGCAGCGCAGCTGTTCTTGAAGAGAAGCCAGGCGAAGACGGGCCAGAAAAGAAGAAGATCAAAATTGGGGCGCAGGTTCCTCAAATTCCGTCAACCGCCAATTTTTGCACAGTTAACCTTTGGGAATAGACCCCAGAGGCAAGCCACGTGCCACAGGATCAATGACCAGGCTCTGTGAGGTGATGGAGGAACTGAAGAAGGGAATGGATGAGTTCCAAACAGCAAGCTTGCGGCTTTCAACTAACCAGGTGTCAGTTTGGCAAAAACAGCGTTGTTTTCGAAGAACTCCTTCCCCATCTGCCGGGCAACGCAAGCAAAGGGAAAATAGGGCCACCGTCTCGACTGGCAAAGAGGGCCCTACTTCCACCATACCAACACACTGAAGGTGTTCAAAGGCACACGACGTGACAGGTCACGCAATGAGGCCGACAGGGGCTCATTTCATGGCCCGGGTGGTAGTCGACTTCTACAAGATCCAGATGGGGCAGCGAAGCAAGCAAGTTCGTGAGGAAAGTATCCTTCAAATCCTCAGACCAGTGGCTGGCAAATTGCATGTTGGGTGGGAAGTGGCGGCGCAGTCAGCCAAAGTTTTGGCCGCGCAAGGAGATGAGGTCAAGACAAAGGAGATGACGAAAGCTATCTAGGACGCACTGGATACCAAAAGCTCAGAATTGTTGCCGCCCAAGGATGAGATCACTGGAAGGTTTGCGCAAAATTCAACCGCCGTGAACGCAAAGTAGGTAGAAGATGGTAGAAAAGCTTTCAATGAAATTCCTTCCCAACTTCACCCATCAGAATGTGAAGAGACGCGGCCAGGTACGAGCAGGCGTCAGGAAAGGCAGCTCAGAATCTGGACGTCTGACCATGAGGCTGTGAAGGCGGAGCAACCGAAGTCGTGGTGGGTGGGACTGTCTTCTGATTGAACCGTGACTGCGTTGGTTACAGTATATTCATTTGATTTCAACCTTGCGCGTAGCTTGTAATGCGAAGTTGTCGACATGCCGGCGCGAAACTAGCGCCATTCAATTTGATTGACGTGCGCCTGATATTCTTCCTCGCCACGCCGCGGCAACTTTCCCAAGGCTTGTGCGCTTGTCTGTAAAGGCAAGTTACGCCGACCATGGCTCCGTCCCCTCATTTGCCTCTGATTTTGTCACGTTTTCTTTGCTGCTGATGACGAAGTCGCTGCCACCGCCCACCCGACACAGCAGTGGATCCAGCGAACTTTGACCGCTAAAAAACCCGTGGGACACTTGAGGCCGAGACCCGAACAAGATGGCCGGAGAAGTTAGGACCCAAACTGCGGGGTCTATGCATTTTTGGAAAACGTGTCTCTTGTAGGTAGTTTTGAGGCCCCGCGCAACTGACCATATATTAACTTGCCCACAAGATTTCTAACCTCGGCATTATTTTCCCTTTGGTGACATACTGCTCGTACACGTATGAAGGCTTGCTCATCATGGCGTGGGCAGGCGCCCTGCAGCGGCACTTGTGCCGAAGCATGGACATATTATATTGCTGCATCCCTGGAGTGACCCTCTGCACCGGCGCCAGCACCAAAGCACACGCAGCCATGCATATCTTGCCGAAGCTCTGGAGCGGCACCCTCCAGCGGCACCAGCGCCCAAGCTTCAAAGCGCACACGGCCATGGGCATTTTGCCGCCCCTGAAGCGACACTCTAACGGCCACGGGGCGCCTGCATTCAGGCCCCAAAGCCCGAGTAGGTCTCGCTATCTGGTGAATAAGACATAGTACCCAGCGACAACCGCCAGCGGCACCCAACAGCACCCTGCAGCAATGCCAGCATACAAGCCGCAAAGCACCTGCATCCAAGCTGCGAAGCGCACACAGCCGCAGACATTTCACTGGAACAGCACGTTGTAAGTGGCATCAGCACCTGGACTCCCCAGCGCGCAGTTTTTCCTATATTTGGTAGAACCGTCCCCAATAGTGTTCGCGGGGTTTCGATCGGGAGCGTAATCTTCAGCAAGTGGAGTCATAATATTTTTAAAATGCGTTTTCGTTTACCTTGTCAGGCACAGCTTGAAACGTCATTGGTTGGGGCACACTGATGTTTTGCTCAGGTTTGACCAGATCCAAAAAGTGGCGCTTGCACCAAGCGTCGTCTCCTATGGCGCGATGTTGCTTTGATATTCTTCAGCATCCGTCGGTCTGAAACAGATTTGTCTGGATTCCCTTGGGGCAAATGACACTCGCGAGAAACACCCAGCCAGTTTTCTCGAGGCTGCGTTTGCGTGGTGGCACTCTTAACTGGTCACAGGCATTGGTGCTCGTGGGTGGCTCGGCCGAGTTTGGCGAATTGGCATGGAGCGTCGGTGTTCACGGTAATTTTCGGTCAAAGAGTTCCTGGTAAGGCATTGTACCTGGAGCATCCTGGAGCTGAGGAGGGATGAGACCCCAGCATTTGCAGCCCAATGTCGTTGCAGCTCTCTGCATTATTGGCCCTGGGGGCTTCAGCGTTGGGATTGCCAAAGGGGCGGAAACCCTACAGGAAAAGATCAAGGACCATAGAAATCTCACCATACGTTTGGTCTTTGAACGTCGAAGACAATGGGGGATAAAGTCGTTGGGGGGTGTTATTTCAGATTGCAGAAGCTCCTCAAAGGTTTTGTTGCTCAAGACCTCCAGGCTGTCAGACCCGCTCTGTGCTTGCGGTTCAGATCAGGCAGCTCAGCGCACGTCACAAGGTTCACGAAGCAGCTGGTTTACAAAAGTAGCTGACCATAACTCACTTTGCTGAATCTCGTGGGGTGCTTGAATTGGAACCATCACTTCATCCACCTGTTGCTGTCCTGACACGTACGGTATTTGCGTTCGTGGTGTGTGTATATCAAGTTGCGCGAATGCCCTAAACACTCGGTTTTGCCACTTCACGCGGACTGTGTGCTGAGTGATGAATATAATTAGCGTGTTGGTTTATGTTCCTTCAAACTGCGATTCTGACGTCACACACTTGACATATGGCAACAGGCAACTTGAAGGGAACTCGAGGTGTTTGTGATACAGTGAGGTAGATATGAGATGACATGAATGTTATTCTCAGCACTGACTGGTCCAACCTGCAAACATGCCCTGAGGTCTGCAACACTACGGTGAGCGCATGCGGCCTCTCGGCCAACTAAGTCTGCTAGGGAAATTGGTGACTTGGGACTTGTGTTGAAGATTTTGGACGATGTTCTGGCAGCTCTGACAGGACACCTGCAACGCGGCAAGTCTATCAGTCTATCAACAAGAGAGATTAAACTGAGTCCCGTAGTGGGTTTAGGGATATGCTCAAGCCAAGTCAAGCTAAACAGCCCTCATCTCCCAGCACACCACATGTGAAACAAAAGCAATAGTGCGGTGTGGTCAGTCTTGTTCCCTTTGTTTGCCTTTAAGCATTTCCGATTGCAGATGCGAAAAGTCCATTCTTGGATCAGGTGACTGCTGGCCAGAAGCTTTGGGACTGCTCTGCGAGTTGCGTTTCCGAGGCTAATTTGTGTCCCTTTAGAGTCCCTTTTGCAAAATCAATAGCTGCCAGCCATCAGGGCTAGTCGGTCGTATGCATCAGTTCGTTGGAGCTTTGGCAGGCTTGCAAAGTGACCTCATCACCATCAATGCAGCCACTCAGCTAAAAGCTCTCCCACACACGTAGAGCAACATGCCTCGAACAGTGCCTTCAGCGCTCGTCACTGCTTTTTATGACGACCTGTGTGAAACTAGTAAGCTACAGTTGTGGATGGGTGGATTTGTGGCCAGCTTGGGAAGCCAAGCGCATGTTTGAAGGTATGTGTTTGGTTTATATTTATATATATATAGTTGCATTTTAACATAGATAAGTCATTGAACACTGTCCACTGAGTCTACTCATGCTTGTAGGGAGAGTGCCCCAAGTGCCACAATGCTTACAGGGGTTCTTTGGGGACATGTTCATGACCCCGTGGTCCAATGGTCCACCCTTCATTTGTGCTCACTCGAACACACCATGTGTATCCATGTGTGGCATGACTTGGGCGGAGGTTGTTAAGGTTTGTGGCTTCATTTCACTTCCATGTTCTTTATTTTGTTGCACTTGTTGTCGTGTAGTGGTGACCGGATACAGGAAGAAACGGCAACAAAGGAGCTCAGAGGATTGACAGGTCGTACTCGGATTCCATGAGGTGATGAATGCTGCTGAGAAATCGGAAGCATGGGCAGCCGCATTGACACTCCTCCAAACATTAGAGCACAAACCAAACCTCATTACGTCCTTCAGCTCAATTGGTTCTATCAGATGGCCCGGTTCGTAGATGATCGATTCGAGCTAGGTTCCGGTCTTTTGAGTGAAATAGGATTTCGGTGCGGCCAAGGTCGAACAGTGCCGTGAGTGCTGCAAGGGCAGCGTGGCCATGTGCTGGGTTACTTTTTGAGAAAGGGCGCCAAAACCGTATGCAGGAGCAGAGTGAAAGATTTGTTTGTGGAGTTGCGCTGGGTGAGTGGATGTCGTTTTGTATGTGTTGTATATATTTATGTCAGAATGTCATGAAGGGTCAAGCAGCACAGCCACCCAAATCGAGAAGTGTACATGCCGACTTTTAGGCCCGAGTGAAAAAGCATTTTGCTTCGCATGGTAGCGGAGCCTAGTGCCCGGCCTGCTACCCCACGCCACTGCACCACGACCCGCTATTTGTCGCGGTGCTCTTCGGGAGCCAATCCTCTTGAACTTTGGTTGGCAGAGCTCCTTGTGTTGGATAGCATCGCCGGAGGAGCTGGGGACCTACGGTCCAGGAAGTGTGCCACTATCAGGCACCCAACATCGTCTCGCAGCGCGGCAAGTGGAAGGTGCGGTACCTGCATACTGTCGGGATTGAGACCGACGAGGGCGTGGGGAAGCTCAAGTGGGCACGAAGTGACCAGGTGGTGAGAGCATCACTAGTCACTAGTGGTGAAGCAAAAGGGAGCAAAGGAAAAAGACGATCCAGGGAGCAGACGCACCTGGTGGTACTTGTCCCGGATCAGTGGAAGCTCATTGAGACGGTCGAGAAGCCTCGCGACGACACCGAAAAGGACGTGATCAGTGACTTGGTGGCCACTTCGGACTCCACTCAGCTCTTGGCCCACTTTGACCTTGAGGAAAGAGAGCCAGAGACAAAGGCAAGAACAAGACAGAAGGAAAAGCTTCTGGGACAAGGGAAGTCAAGGCAAGAAAGGCAAAAGCCAGGAGCAAACAATCAGGTGCTTGTCACAACTGTGGCAAATTGGGTTATGCCAAGGATTGCTGGAGCAGGAACGTGTGTCGCCTGTTGAGGATGCCAGCGGAGGAGCCTCGTCATCTACAGGCCAGACGGGAGCTGCAGCCTCAGGTTCAACAACAGGAACGGCCTCTATCAAGATGGTTCATTGTTCGAGTGGAGACACCGCCAAATTCCCACAATCTAGAGATCTTTGACCTGACTGGTGGTGGATCCGGTTCCGAGGACAATGGATACCCATGGCGTGTGGGCATGATCGAGATGGAGAGCTATGAGGAAGTGGACAATTGTGAGGACGAGAACATGTTCATGGACTGCGTTGAACCTGTGGTGGACATCCTGAAGGGCATCAGCAGCTGGACATGGAGGAGTGCCTGCTAATGTTTGATAGCGGGGCTGTCAGGTCCTACGCAGATGTGGGACACTGGGTGCCAGGCGCTGAAACAGATAGCCCACGATGGGATCACAAAGGCTAGGTTGCACACCACTGACAGCAATGGAAAGAAAGTGGAGACGGTGAAGGAGTTTGTGCTTGGAAACGTGAAGCATCGGATCCTGTGCGCAGGACGACTCTTGAGGAAGGGCTGGCGCATTGAAAGTGAGAATGGCAAACCTGACCCTACAACATAATAAGGGAGAAGTATTGCAGTGCCAATCAGCAATGAGCGGAACTCACTGCAATTCGCGGATATTCGCGGCCAAGATCTACATAGTTGAGACCGTCGAGAACAAGGAGGTTGAGACCAACGAGGGAAAGAAGGAAGAGAAGCAAGCAGGAGAGCCTGCAAGGGTGCTAGCACCTCGAGGCACACTGAGCAGGTATGTGAGAGAGTTGGAGCTGGCACCAGGCTCTGTTTGGGGGGTCAGAGATGTTCAAGAAGCTCACCAAGTACAAGGCCAACGACATCTTCGAGAGAGGTGTGAGGGTTGGACGGCATAGCTGGAATGATCATCATGTGGTGTTGGCTGCGGGAAGACGGAGAAGATGTTGGAACAAGCCTGCGCTGGCCGCTGAAGAAGATGCCGGGACAGTGGTGAGCGCGTCACCAAACCAGCTGGCACGCTCGTACCCACCACATTACGCCGGCATCCAAGCCGTGGGGGCCCACGGCGACGAGGAGACAGAGAACAGCTTTATTCTGGAGGAGATCAACGAAGAACTCTTTGCTGGCTATGGGGGACAGGAGGATGACAATCCTCCAATCACCACGGATCAGCATTTGCAGCTGTTAGACGCAGAAGCTCGCAAAGAGTGAAATGGACCGGATGTTGAGCATTCCGGCAATGATCAAATCAAGTCACACGAAGAAGTGAAGGAACGCAATACAAAATCATCTCGACTAAGTTCGACCAGACTTGGAAACATCGTGTGGAGAAAGGTGGATGGTTCAGAAGGGCTCGATTGGTCACAAGACAGTTCAAGACCAGCGTCGACATGGACAGCTCTCCTCAGTCAGCCTTTTCTCATGACTCTTGCGGGGAGGTTCAATACTATCCAGCCTCTTGCGATTTGGGGCCTTTTTGCGTCGCCTCTGTTGTTCTTTTTGCTCTCGGCGTCATCCCTGCTGGTGTCATAGGTGCTCCACTGGTCATACCTGGCGTAATTGGCTGTGCGCGAAGTCCAGGAGCAGGGGTCACCACTCCTGCGGCCACAGCATCTCGCAGCCTTTAACTCCTCCTCGGATGCATCGGCTTCCAGTGTTGGCTGGCTGTATAGCGTTGTGCTGCGCCACCATGCTTCATGAGAATGCCCTGTGGACGGTAGCGCCAAGGCAATCCTTTGACCACCACCAAGTCACTGGCAATGCTCCCACCGCTGCAAGTCGACGAATTGTACGAGCTTCAACGGCTCCATCGATCATGGTCTTGCCGAAGATGTTGTTCCACGTGATGTTGAATGTCTTCAAAGACTTCATGGCCATGGGCCATGACCCTGGATGCGAAGGATGCCCCTCATGGCAGATCAACCAGAGTATGAGAAGGCATTTGTGGAGCTTGACGGCGAGATCTACAAACTGACAAGGTGCGTGCGGCTGTGCAGGGATTGGTGTGCGTCTACAGCAAGGCCTACAGGAAGACCCCCATGGACCAGAGCTTTGCCAAGAAGGACGAAAGCCTTATGCTGGAAGGTGAAGACATCACCAAATATCGAACTGTGGTTGGACGACTTTTGCACCTTGCAGAAGAACGACCTGATTGCAAGTTTGCTATTCAGACTCTGGCAAGACCCATGGCAAAGCCTACACAACAGTCCTGGAACTGTGCATTTCCTGTTTGCTCCCATATGCAGGGGACTATGGGTTTTTGAGTTCGCATTGGGAGCAGAAAGAAAGGCCAGTCCATGATGGACATCAGAGAAGACTATGCGGTGGAAGAAAAGGAGAAGCACCTGATCGAGGTAGTGACTCATGCCGATTATGCTGGCAACCGCAACGACAGAAAGAGCACAACATCCTTCCAGATCTTCATCGATGAGAATTTGATGGAGTCACGTTTGAGAACTCAGAAAGCCATCTCCCTGTCATCGGGAGAATCTGACTTGTGGCAATGGTCCGGCAATGGTGGCTGGATGCTCAGAAGGTCTTTTGCTCCGCCACCTATGGACGAAGATGGTTGGAGAAGACTGCCACATGAAGGTCAGATCAGACAGCTCGGCAGTAAGAGCAATGGTGCAACATCAAGGAATTGGGAGAGTTCGCAAATCTTGACGCAGCTCTCTTGTTCAACAAAAGGAGATGGACAAGGTGTTGACGGTGGCGGGTATCCCAACTGAGTTGAACAGTGCAGACATCGGCGCCAAGAACTTGAACAGGAGAAGACTCTTTGGGCTGCTCTACATGCTAAAGATGGTGAACAGCGTTCATGACCGAGTTGGAGAAGAGGAATATCGTTAAGTCGAAAACCGGGAGCAGATGAAAGCGACAAAGAAGACCCTCAAGGGAAAGAACTTGCATGTGGGGATGGTCATGCTGCTGTCAAACCCTTTACCAAGCAGCTGGAGAACCGACAGGAGAAGAAAGCTCAAAAACCAGCGATTGATGATCTTCGTGATCTGGCTTTGCTTGGGGCCTTGAGCATCTCCAGGTGGGTATGGCACTATACCAAGAAGATGTTCTTGGGCATGGTTTGGAGCTACATCGTGGAAGTCATGAAGACTGAGACCGGGAGACCAACACCTATCAGAAGGTGGAAGTGTCCAGCATGGAAACTCAAGCTGACTGCTGGATCGGCTTGAAGGCCTTGGCGGCCTACAAGCAAGAGTCCATCGAGATGCAGGGCAAACTTTGTTAGCTGGACCTGTACATAGAAGAGCTACAACATGAGCTCAAACAAGTTTGAGAGAGACCAGTTCATTGAAGAGCTGAAGACTTCTGAGGCATATGGGTTGAACTCATGAAGGGCACTTCAATATCGGATCTGCCCAACTGGGAGGAGTGTGAGCTGCCCTCATTTCGAGAATGCTAGGCATTTTTCCTACCGCACTAAGTGTGTGGGTGGAGCGGGCGTGTCAGAATTTCGCGAGGGCCCAAGCCACCCACACATAGGCGCGCAAACCGAGAAGTGCACATGCCGACTTCTGGGCCCGAGTGAAAATGCATTTTGCTTCGCAAAACTATATAGATCTTGCTCAGCTTGCCACTACTTCGGTTGGACTTAGCGTGTTTGGTGTCCACCCTGCCCTGTTGCAGGACCTGATCAGCTACAACGCTACATTGACGGGCTCTGGCGCCGCCTGGGCGCAGGCCTTTGACCTCCTTGCCCAACTGCAGAGCATGCTGAGGGCGACTGTGGTGAGCCGCTTGGAATTCAGAGAAGGGTTGGCCCGTGGAGGTTAAGCCTCCAGCACAATCCAAGAAGAGGTCAACAAGCATTGCTCAAGGAGAAAATTGATGGTGGCCATGGCCAGGTCAGAAATCAGCCGTTTTCTTTTGATTGTTAAGAATCTTGTCATATTTTATATATGTCATCGCGCACTAAAAGCACAATGGCAGGAATTTTGAATTACACGGTCGCCCATTAAAAAGGGCAACCAAAGGGACTGATCGGTTTATCATCTCCAGCGTTTCAATCGTGCTCAGGTTACAACGCTACGATCACCGTGTGTGAAAAAGCTGCTCAGTGGCTGCAAGCATTGCATTTGCTGTCGGGGCTTCAGCTGATCCTTGGTTGATGGATGGCGGATTCAGAATTCATTCTGACCACTTGCCTTCAAATCACTGACAAAAGAGCAACGCTTTGGCTCATGCTTGGCCAATGCAACGACAAAAGATGCAAACGTGGGGCATGTGTCCAGCATGCTTCAGATGGAGTGGTACTACTTCACACCGCCGGCGTTGAAGTGGAACGCATGCTTTCAGATATATATATATATATATTGTGTTCAATTTATTCTTTGTTTGTCTTTGTTTAATGGTTGTTTCTTGTTGGGCCTTTCTACTATTGTTTTTGTTGGGCGATTTTCTGTTTGTTTTATCGTGCTTGTTGTGTTCATGTTCTCAATTTCTTCTCACTCGTCCACTGTGACGCTTAGAACCTCACTAGGTCCGAAAGTATATAGCGCTGCCCAGCATAGGCTGGTTCTTGAGCAGAAGCCTGTATACTGCAGCCTAAACAGAACTCAAGCCCAAGGTTGATGCATGTGATGTCTCTAGTTTGACATACCCCATTTGCTAGTAGCACTCACTACCCGTCATTTTTGTTCCGCCCCTTCGTAGCCTAGCTTAGCCTCAAACGCGAGGGAACCTTGTGACCTGATATTCCAAAGCCGGCTGGCTTAGGCAACCCGGCTTAGGCAGTGGTGGATCCCAGGCTACAAGAATCCCAGAAAGGGCTCAGCAGCCTGCGCAATGTCACATGTCAATGTCACTGCGCTTTTCGCGCTTCACGCTGACTCTTTAGAGGCTTCTTTGCCTCTGGCTTTCTCATTTGCGCACCGTGAGAAAAGTGTTTGCTTTAACTTGCCAGAGGGGTTGCCTTGAGGCCAGTGTCACTTTCAGTGAGAGTTGATTTTCCGTCAGTGAATCGCCCATCAGCTCCGAGCCGAGCCGATTGTTCCCGACTCAGCGAGGAAAGGGCTGGAATCGACCGTGGTGACGAGAAGTGCTGCAATCTCTGCGTGTGAAAAGGGCTATGAACCTTGATCACATCTTTATGCTTGATCATTGATATGTTTTATTGGCTTTTGGGACAACCGAGACAAGGTTGGTCTTGTTGCAGTAATCGCGCGGTAATAGTATCACGCGGTATTTTGTTGGGGAAGGAAGTAACAGTCCATCAGCCCACGTTTAGGAAGGGTTGGCGAAACGGTTTCAGGGTACGGTGTAGTGAGTGTAGTGTAGAAGACATTCATCCGCTCTTGCATAGCTTTGCAGGCCTTCTTCCAAGTTTCAATGCTTATGATACTGCCACCTATTGAGAGGCGCTGCGTCATCATCCCAATGGTGGCTGTGATATGTTGTGCCGCCCAGGAATGGCCGCAGGCCTTGCGCCTCCTTTGCACGACTGAAGAGGTGAATAATGTTAGCTACGCAGCCGCCATTAGCGCGATGGAAAAGGACGGTATATATATATATATACAAGCGTATTGTCCAAAATGTCGTGATGTTGGCATGGCATTTTCTTTTGAACGGAACTAGAGCATTGCAGTGTAGGAAGCTCAGTGGGAGTGGGCTTTGCAGCTGCTGTTTGGGATGGAGGCCCAGGGCAGCTTGGCGCAGACTGTTTGTGGGTGCATCATCGTTTGTTCCAATTGGTCAGAGCCCCGGGTGTCAATCCCCCGTCTGGGACTCCAGTGACTTCGAGTCATCAAGATGTGCAGACAAGCGATCAACAAGCGCTTTGGCCACAGCGGGTGCAACTTGTCAGGCTGCAGCAAGAACAGCAAACTGGGCATTGCGCTCTCTCTCTCTCTCTCTCTCTCTCTCCCCCTGACATATGCAATTATATATTACTGTCTCAGGTTTGGCAGGCCTAGGGTGGACAGTGGTCATTCCTCAGAGTGATTAGAATCTGACACCATTTTGGCTCAAGTGTGATCCAAAACTGGCAGGTTCTTCTTTTTGAGTTCAGGAGTGACCTGACGGATGCCAGTGCGGGTCCGGGAAGGGATCGATCTTGCCCTGTTCACTGATCTCCAGGTGGCTAAGGTGATGAAGGACGGCGCTACGTTGCGCGCAGCCTTCCAGCGCGGGTCATGCAAAGCCAAAGGCAAGTGCGTGCAGGGGGCCCACCGTTGTTGTGAAGGCCTCTTGAAACAGCCCTGACGACGCTTCGGCCACCTCCTCGGGCACGGAGGAGTCTGTCCCCAGGCCGTCTGACTCTCCGCTCATGGCTGTGACCTCATGGCAGCCCCAAACGCTCCGTTGACCAAGGCCTTCATCTTCTGTGGACGGCGGGCGAACTATCACAGTGGACTGGCTCATTGACCCGTCCCATGACCTCTCTCATCCATTACGCCAAGAATCTCTCCATGGCCAGCTACAGGAGGCCGCCTTCTCCGAGGGCTTCTTTGGGCCCCCCTCCATTACGACCCAAGGCACACCCTGAACGTCGAGACAGACAACAAGGCATGCCACTGGGCGCTGGACGAGATCCAGGCATTGGCGCAGCGCGGTCGCATGCCCCCAAAGCCTGGACCATTTTGCTTTCTGGGCGTCTTAGTGCTTTGTAAGGGCTTTAAGTGTTCAGGGTTAGGGTTTTGGATTCCTGCCTCCCGGGATGCATAGGGTTCAGGGTTGCACGGCCCTGTGCTACAGGCCCCGTAGCACAGAATCCTTTTTCAAGATCCCCGTAGCACAGAATTGAAAACTCTTCAGCGAGCTGCAGGGATGCGTCCTGGTGAGTGACACCGGAGGCGGTCCCCTATGCCCAGCTACAGCGTTGGCAGGGTTGGTGTTCGACTACCTGTCGCCCGATCAAGCAAGGACCAGCGACCTTGATGAGGGCGGTGTCTCTGTCAGGTGTCAACGCTATGGCGCCTACTCAGCTCTTCGCGGAGGAGAGCGTCACGTTGACCTTCCGCAAACTCTTCCCGCCGAGTGGTTTCAGAACTTTCCCATTCGACACCTACATTCGCTGGCGGGCGAGCAAGAACCTAGATTGGCGCGGGACCCACTCCCGGCTGTTGGCGCCATGCTGAAGGCCAGCCGGCTTGGAGCCTTGAGCCACAACACGGCCCGCGTTGCTCAGCTGTGGTTTGTGTGTTGATGAGCGCTTTCGACATCCCTGCTGTTGGGATCCCAGCCTTTGCCCACTGAGCGCTTGCCACTCCTTGACGATTTTTGTGCGGAGCAGCACTGGATGCCACCTGCCGACCTCCGAGGTCTACGCAAGCGCCCTCAAGGAGCTCAAGCGTCAATGGAGCCCAGTCACTGATAGGCTGCGGAGCCTACAAACCCTTGCGATTCGTCGAGTGACGGCGAACAGGGACCTGGGCCTCACCTCACTCCTCATTATGTTGTTGCCGTGGGCAGATACTAGCTACCCGTACGGCCTCGTCCGCGGCATGCCAGCAGTCAGCACAGCACCACCGCACGGTATTTTCCCACCGCAGCCAGGTCGCACCATCACCATGGATGAAGTCCTTGAAGGCTGACAGGAACACAATTCCTCTATCATGCACCAGCTCAAGCCGGGACTACATGATGAAGTCCTCCTCAAACAGAGCGAATCAGACGCCGCTCAAGGGTTTTGTACGGAACCGATGACTCACGCACAACTCATACGTCAGCTACGAGATGCCCCTCATAGGCGTCCAATCTAGCGGCAAGAAACGGATCATCGACAATGGTGACACAGGGGGGGCAGTCAGAGCGTTCCTCAGACTTCAACAAGCTCACTCTGTGTTCCCCGTTCAGGCCAGCAAAACACATTGCAGCAGTGGCCGCCTGTGTGCCCACGAGCAATGGCTCTTTAGCGGTGGAAAAGACTGGCCCAACGCCTACCGAGGGACACCTATTTCCCATGAGGAATCCTTGGCGTGCGTGGTGACCTTTTGGCATCGCTGATGGCAAAAGCCGGCTCTCCAGCTTTACCACTCTTTGTTGTTCGGGCCTCCGCTCGCAGTTACAAGCTTCAATAGATACAGTCGGGTGGCGGAAGCTTTAGGCCGGCGGCTCTGTTTGTGCCTGACTTCCTTATACTTGAGAAAAAGCGCGGAGTGTGCTTCACAGGATAGGATCCTAACAGTCTAGGAATGTATTGCTGTCTCAGGTTTGGCAGGCCTAGGTGGACAGTGGTCATTCCTCAGAGTGACTGTCAGAGTGATTAGAACCTGACACCATTTTGGCTCAAGCGTGATCTTCTTTTGAACCCTCCCAAATTTTCAACTTGACTCTGATTGGCGACCCTCTGTGAGGTACTCCCCAATCTTGAAGGATGCCTAGTCATCCGGGGTCAGCGTGAGCTACACGCCGTTGATTCCTATCCAGAGTACGACAGTGCCCCCTGAGTTTAGGGGGCGCGGGTGATATCTGGAGCTACCAGATGATGCCCGGCCAGGGGTGACCTGGCACGGAATCAGCTGGTAGGGAAGCGATCCCTACCTACCCAACGGACCATGTAAGACATACAAGCTTCGGACCCGACCAGGTCTTGAGAAAAAGTGCGGGGCGCGCTTCACAGGCAGGATCCTAACAGTCTAGGATGTATAACTGTCTCAGGTTTGGGGGGCTAGGGTGGACAGCGGTCATTCCTCAGAGTGACTGTCAGAGTGATTAGAACCTGACACCATTTTGGCTCAAGTGTGATCTTCTTTTGAACCCTCCCAAATTTTCAACTTGACTCTGATCGGCGACCCTTTGTGAGGCACTCCCCAATCTTGAAGGATGCCTAGTCATCCGGCGTCAGCGTGAGCTACACGCCGCTGATTCCTATCCAGAGTACTGGACAGTGCCCCCTGAGTTTAGGGGGCGCGGGTGATATCTGGAGCTACCAGATGATGCCCGGCCAGGGGTGACCTGGCACGGAATCAGCTGGTAGGGAAGCGATCCCTACCTACCCAACGCAAATAGCCTGTAAGACATACAAGCTTCGGACCTGACCAGGTCTTGAGAAAAAGTGCGGAGTGCGCTTCACAGGATAGGATCCTAACAGTCTAGGAATGTATGTGTATATATGTATATGTGTGTGTGTAGAAAATATAGTGGCCGTGACGCATTTCTGAACAGGTTTACCTTCCACCAATGCTGTGTAATATCCGTTTAGCAAAGGACCATACATGCGCCCGCCGTACCTCATCAAACCCTGCTTTGAGGCCTCGCTCTCTCAGTGGTGGCCTTGAATGCCTCCATAAGTGCTTGCGCAAATTCCAAACAGTGGGCAGAGGCACAGTGGCGGTGGCCTTGGCATGCTCAAAAACAGTGTTGAGGTTCATGATGGTACATGGTAAGCATGCATACCTTCAGGTTTTCTATATTGCATACAGGCACAAAAGGCATCCGATGCACAGATATGCACAGGCCACCCATGGCCACCCACTGAGTTCCGAACCTGACCAGCCTGGCCTCGTGATGTTTGCAGAGCCCCGCAAGGCTTTGCAACTTATGAGCGAGGCCGAAGGAAGGCAAATGGAGCTGGATTTGATTACTTACAATGCAACCATCAACGCATGTCGCCGGGCAAGGATTATATGTGCTGTTTGCTCATCCATCAGGCGGAGGAATCAAAGAAACAATGCCCAATGCCATCAGGGCAGCTCATAGCAAAACCAAGATGGAACATAGTGTCCTTTACAAACCGTTTTTTTGCCCTGAGGCGAGGGCAGAGAAGCGTTGGTCCTTCTCAGCGATTTGCGCGGCACCTTGCAGTTGGACGTTGGGAAGCACAGTTCGGTACTGCTTTTGGCTCCAAACTTGCAGACTTGTATTTTAGCTGAGTTTTGCTATCCATGTGCTAACCCCGGCCCTGGAAAAATAAAAAGACAAAAGCAGAACAGCGCCAAGTATGTGGTTGCTTTAAGTAAGTCCTGCACATGGAGGCGGGCCTATGACAACCACAATAGCTTGCCAATGTTCTCACAGAACTAATCTGCAAAAGACACATGTTGCACAACGAGCAGCGAAGGCGCTCTACCGGCAAAACAGCAGCAGACCCGTAGAAGCCTGGCCAACACGACATCAATTTCTGGCCAACTGTAGCGTGGAAATCGTGTTTTTTGCTTGCCGTAGGCTCTATCAAGCAAGCGGTGTTTGTTCCAAGCATGTGACATGATGAAATCTGACTTTGCAATCACGGAGCATGCAGCACAACAGGTCGTCTCGTACACCTCAGCTCTCATGACATCGGAGATGCTTGACAGGTGGACAGGGCAGGCAGGTGCAGATTGTAGAAGACAAGGTGGTCGCTTAAATCCTTTCATTTGATCGGGGTCTGGATGTAGTGGTTTGTTTAGGACCTGATGGCCACAGGTTGAAAAGATAATTTTGCTGGGTTGCGCCGGAACGCTGCTATATCACAACAACGCACTGCAATGAAGTTAATACTGGCATGCTTCCTGACCCAACTCCAAAGAGAAGACGCTGTGTCAGATTGCTGGACCGCTGATGTGCTGCCGGGCGCCTGCCACGAAGCGTAGCCTCAGGAGAGTGGACTGGGAGGCCACACTGGAGAGACTACGGGAGATGAAGTCAGACGGAATCGATCCTGATTTGAGCCTCTTCAATCAAGATTAAATCCTAATTGCCCCAGGTGATATTCTGTTTTCCCCGTGTTTCGTGGCAATTCAGTGGATTCATGGGGGTTCATAAGGGTACCCGCGGCGAAGTGCGACTGAGTTGTTTGGTTGAATTGTGTATGTCCAGTATTTCTTTATTTCTTTCTTTAATTCTTTCTTTCTTTATATCTTTCTCTATTTCTCTCCTTCTCTGTGTCTCTCTCTCTCTCCCTCCCTCTCTCTCGCTCTCCTCGCAGCAGGCGGTACACATCACCAACTGGCGGCAAGTTTTTCCACACTTACCCAAGCATTGGAAGCTGACTTTGACATCCTGACATTTCCTGATTCGATTCTTATGCTTTGGGCATTTGCACTTGTTGGTTAATTGCTTTATAGAAGTGCTCGGATTCGTTTTGGGCTTGCAGGATCCACAAAGGGACTCAACTGCAGTAGCTGAGCAAAAGCCTGAGCCAAGGACGGCCTGCAATGCAGCAATGAGCAGTTTCGCCAAGAGACGCAAGTGGCCACAGGCAGGTTTTACAGTTGAAACATTGAAGCAAGTGCTGCTTGGCAGGCTTCTTGTCCAGAGATCGTCATGCCATTTCCAACCATTGGTGGTTGGAATCGCTAAAGTCAAACATTCACTGCCTGCAAATTGGTCCAAGAGTCCAAAAGTTGCTCCTAGGAGTTCGGCCCAGCACATTTTCGAGCAAGAATTCATGACTTGGCGCTTCACGTCCATCCTTCTAGAGGCTCTAAAGCTATTGCAAGAGCTGGACGCGGTGTACCTCCAAGCCGATGACATCTCCATCGCCACAGCTGCGCAACTGCAGATACGACAGTTGGTCAAACCCTGTTCCAAAGAGTCACTTGATTGTTTAACGGAGTGAAAGTAGAAATGAGACCTATTCTATGAACAGAGGTCTGCGCTTTGGGTGTGGCCGTGTGTCCATGGGACTATGCAAGCTCTCACCGCTTGATTCCAAACTGGGTGCACACTACTATTGTCACCATGGCCGCGCCAAAAAAACATAGTATATTAAATGTATACTTTATATCATGCGTAAATGAACGAAGGAAAAATATACACATATCATATACAGTTACACATGAGGTCTTCCTTGATTTGAATGTCACCGGTCATTTAGGCTATAACATCTGTCCCTTGGTACCTCGCCCAGCGACTTCTCACTACATCCTCGCCGTCCACCCTGCGGCCTGCCTGCTCAGCAGCGGTGGCTGCTGCAGAGCAGGCCAAGTTGGTCAATTCGTTAGAGATCCGAGCCGAGCCCTGAGAACTTGACCGCCCTGAGCTAGTATGATTTGAGTGGGGGTTCAATGGGGGTAGTTGTGCTTTGGTCGAGCCGGAAAGCATCCAACAGTCAACCTCGTTTGACTTTGCTTTTGCAGGCAGGCCAGGTGCCCTGCATTTTCAGCTAAAGCCTGAAGGCCGGCAACTAAGGAACCCTTGGTGAGGCAAGTTTAGCGTTGGATAGTCAATTGCTTTTCGGACGGTCACAGTTTTGATGGACATCAGAACTTTCGTCATACTCGGGCAAGAAGACAGCAGTATTTTCTGTTGTCAAGCCATAGGATTTTGCTGCGCTTGGCAAAGCAGAAGCCGCCCATTCTCAGATGTCCTCTAGAGAAGGCAAGGAGCTTCGGCAGAGCAAGAAACGAAAGATTGTCAATGTCATGGTATACTTGCAGTGGCTGTGGAAATGGAAGAAACTCACCAAGTCTCTTCCTGGCTTCGATGCACTGTTGCCCTCCTTTGATTGAGACATGATAGGAACGATGATGCAATCTAGATGCACGTTCTTCATGCATGTCCAGAACATGCGCAGTTGGGCTGCAGAAGTTGTGGGCTTTTTGAGATCCCAACAGTAGAAGACTCAGGAGTCCAAATTTCCTTTCAGTCAAAACAATGGAGTCATTTTGTCCAAACACGAAAGGTTGAGTTTGTTTGAAAGACTTTTGCTTTCTGGTGCCAGCGTTCACCTACTTGCTGCTTGCCAGGCTCGGGTCAACAAAAGCCAGACAATGCAATGAAGATGAATGTGAAGGCAACAGCAACCTTCGGCATTCAAATCCATGCTAGGGCTAAAACCCATGTGTTTGGTGTTCCCTGTGTCCTTCGAAGCTTTTTTATGTTCTTGCTCCTGCTCAGACGTCGTAAACCTTAAGTCCTCGTCTTGCGATCAACGTCACTAGCACTTAGAGTAGACCGTGTTTGATCGTTTTTCTAAGAAAATGGACAGTTTTGTGGCCTTCAACTGCGAAGGGCCGCAGCAAAACTATTCATAGGTCATTGGATGGATTGGCAGCGCTGCAGTCGATCTCACATTGTTTGTGTTCCTTTTCTTTTTCTTCTTCTTCTTCTTCTTCTTCTTCCAGGTCGGTTGCTGCTTTGGACAATGTTGGTTGCACTATGACATGGCGAGGTGCAGGAAGCCTGTCGGTTGCCGAATGTTTTGACGTCGATGCCCTGAGAGAAAGAGTTTTGGCTTCCACAGGACCACAAGACTACTACAATATGCAGATGTCGAGGCTTCAGATCTTCAGCTGACGAGAGTCAGAATAACAACTGTGCAATACACAAGAAGGTGTTTGTGACTTCTATGGAATCAGTTGTGTATTGCCGCTTGCCGCGCATTTTCTTGTATTCTTGCTGATGCTCATGCTCCAATAAAGACTACCCAACGTTTTAGCAGGTTCCGGGTGGCTCAAGGTTGTCGGAGGGGTGATATACAGTATATATACTGTATGTGTATATATATATATATATGTGTGTATATATAGAGTAGTTGAGGCAGAGACTGCACCAGAAGGCATCGAAGGGCAGCCGTGTAGAAGCCGATTTGAAGCTTCGCGGAACGCAAACAATTGGATGAAGCAAATCCAAAAAAGACAAAGAGATACAAAGAGCAAAGCGCTGCAAACGAACCAGGCCAACTTAAAGACATAATCTCATGACCTGCTTCGAACGCGCATTTGTTGCCGCGAGAGTTAGCACGGACATACACGATTAGGTCATTCACCACAAGATACTGAGCCTCTTCAGCCTTAAAATGAGTAGACCATGGATTTAGCACTTCCTGCTCCACGGTCCCTACCATTGTGGCGCATCTTTGAAGCACTGAGCCGGTCAGTTGTTCAAAAACTGTATATAAATTTTCAATCTGAGCCGGTCGGTTGAGTGAAGGCTACACAACTGAGGACCATGTGACTACTCCAATCGGCAGAGATCAAAGCGGCATGGACCTCGCCCGTACAGACTCTTCGGAGGCTTGATGCATATGGTGTCCAACCAGTGGAAGTGATGCATTTGACATTGTAGCAAATTTTAGTTTGTGTATTTGTATTTTTCTTTGTTGCGTTCTGTTTCTGTGAGATCTACGAGGTGCTTGTGTTGGGATCCTGGGATGCAGACGTCGATATGCTGCAGGCTGCAGACGCGCGAGACCCGCGCGAGATGCCAGAGGTCGTTTGCATGGCATCGCAGTGCTTTGAGGCTTGGTGCAGCGATATGTTGCAGCTGCTGCAACCGAAGCTCAAGAATGCCCCCTTCCACATATGGATCACATGGTAGAACCAACACGGTTATGGTAGTCTGCTGAAACTGAGGCGAGGTGCTAGAGCTGGTGAACACGGACCTTTGCGAAGGCGTCTCTCGTGCAGAGCAGCTTCTGGTTTCAATTCAGGCGTGAAGATTTGCAAAATATATTATTGCCAAGAACGGCTGACGACTTCAGGCTGGTGACTTCAGGTTACATAGGAGGATGAAGTTGTTTAGTACTTTAGATGATGGTGACATATGGTGACTTGTTACCAAGGCTGGAGGCAGCTCATGAAGCCGAGTTCCAACCTCCTTCTGAATTGGATTTGGTTCTCAGAGCTGTGCGTTCAGGGCCCAGTCATTTACGCGTGAGAAAAGATGAGAGGCATTTGGCCCATGAGCTCCAGGCTATTATACAGAGTGTTCTGGGAGGCTTGGCTGGAAAGGAGCGTGCAGCACTGAAGCTTTGCCTACCATTTGGTCGCTGTGTCACAGCTGAGGCTATTGCTCAGTCCCTCGGCTTGCATTTAGAGAATTTCAAGAAGGCTCCAGAATCGCGCCCGAGAATCTGAAACGATGTTCTCTCAGGTTATGTCCCAGTCTATGTGCAAGGATATTTTAGTGGACACGAAGGCCGACAAAACAATGTGCCGCATGGGTCTGGGCGCCACTCACAGTATGGATCGAAAATTTGAACTGTTAGGTGGAGCACTATATAAAGATTCATTAAAGTCACCAGAGCATTGGAGACAAACCTTGCCAGGCACACTGGAGACACAATGGCAAGAGAGGTGCCATGTTTCACAGTAGTGCAGTGACATGCAGTGACAGTGATTTTGTCCATTCTGAGGCCTTATTAGTGGGATTAAGTTTTTCCCCGAAAAACCCGTCGTTGGGCAAAAGTGGCCATGTGCATGTATGAGAATGTGTGTGGCGTCACACTCTTCACAGCGGAGACTTTGTAGCATATTGCAACAGCGGTGTGAGGGGCCTTTCAGGTCAGACGACAAAGACACCCTCGCAGAATCCTCGGTCAGTCAAATCAAGTCAAGTCTAGGTCAACAGCCTGATGTACTCCAACTCAAGCCAACTAACCTCAAGTTTGGCGGAGTATTAAGTGCAATGACCCGTGGATATAGGTGGAGAAGACGATCTATTGTCTTTGCACTCTTCGGAGAAGATCCTTCGTCATGAATGTTCACACCGTCGTTTATTATCCTGCCACCAAATCAATCACCAAAGCTGGCACTAGCTTTCCGGAGTTGCCGTTGCTTTCGAGAAATGCGTTTGAGGGCGGTTTCCTTCAGTTGTTCACAGTTACGATCTGTTCGTTCTCTTTCCAGCCGCTCCGCTCTAGCACAGCTTGGGTGTCAGCAACTATTTTCAGCCCACCCAAAAACGTGGGCTCTGGAGAAGCGATGTCATTCTTGTAGCCATGCCCTTGGGCTCAGATAGCATTTTAAAGAATTAAAGGGCTGCCCTGGAACATATTGCAATTCAATGATCAAGATTTACCACAAGCTACTCACTGATATGTGCAACCTCCAGGCAGGTTTCACATACCTGCAACCCAGATTTGCAAGAAAGCTTCAACTGCACTTTGCGTTTGCAACACGTCTGGTTGAGTGACTCGTGACCCTCGTTGTGCAAACTTTGGGTTGGTTCTCCCTTTCTTTTTGAGACACTTGTGTCCTAGAACATCCCAAGACTTGGGCCAGCCCCCTTTGGGGCAGTCTTCATCTCTTCCATTAGTTTCCATGGCGCCAACTTCGCTGAGCCTTATATCCATCCCATCTTACATCATCCAAACACAACAACAATCGATCCTCTTCTTTATTCTGGAGGGCCGCATGGACACATCTATTCACCCACCCATGTCTCCATATGTCGCTCCTGACTCCTCTGTTGCTTCCCGCCGTTTTCCCGCACAAACGTGCGTCTCGTTGACCATGCTTGAGGCCACAATAGCCGGCAGTTGTAAGTAAATGATGCAGCAACGCTTCTCGTTCCCCGTCCCCCGTTTGGTTTCTGTTGTGTACTACGACAGATCGCCCGTTCCGTTTGCAAATACCATTTGACAGAAGTTCGCTACGGTCAAACGCTATGCGAGCGATGGACGACAGTTCGGGGGTAGATGTTTATCGCTTGATCACCTACATTTTGCAGCCAAGAAGGTGGCTGGCTCCCAAAACTACAGGAGCAGATGTGAGAACCTGAAGGCTACACACTACACAAAGCGTGACAATGTTTTTACATGTTTTTACCGAGTCTTGTTTCCTGTGCTGTTGCGTGAGCATTTGCGATCCCACTATCCTCAACCAGCACGCGTTTGTTCCGCTGCTCAGGCACAAGGCAGGTGCGACCGCGATCAGAAACCTCATCAATGAGCTTAAAGGATTCTATGTGAAACTCGGCTTCGGGCAGGTTCTACATCGGACGTTGTTGGCAGGGACCACAAGAATAGCCAAGGAAAGTGGGGCAGGTGATTGCAACACGCAGCGATTTGTTCCCGCAAGAGTATTCTCGCCAATGTGCCTCTATGATTGACTCTGCAACCTGGCATGAATTTAGCGAAGGTCGAAACTCCCCTAATGCATGGACTGCACTCTGTCATACTTCTTGAACGAAGAGTGAACACGCAAAATGGTTCTAGTAGGCGACACAACTTGGAGAATCTGTAGCAATGCAGCGGGGCAGATTCTTTCCCACATGAGGTCAACCCCTTGCCCTTTCCAGTGGTACGAAAAGTGGTGGAAGATGAGCTGTTGGGCGGTTTGCCTTTGGAAGAGGTCTTCGAATTCTTTGAGGAAGAGCCTTTGGGAAGTGCCTCCATTGCTCAAGTTCACCGAGCAAAGCTGCAGACAGGTCGGGAGGTGGCTGTGAAGGCACGACTGCACAGAGCTTTAGCCTTGGAAATGCTTTAAACGTCCTAGTCCACCCCTTGAAACCACCTTAAGGCAATTACATACTATGTGATTCATTACTATACTGCATAATGTTTGACCTTAATTACCACAACCCTCCCCCTAGCAAACAATCCACGCAGTCTGAAAAGCACCGCCCCCACAAAAACAATTTGGTGGTGATGGTGGTGGTGGTCGTGGTAGTGGTAGTGGTAGTCGTAGTCGTAGTCGTAGTCGTAGTGTAGTCGTAGTAGTAGTAGTCGTCGTCGTAGTAGTAGTAGTAGGAGTAGTAGCAGTAGCAGTAGTAGTAGTATTAGCAGTAGCAGGAGCAGGAGCAGCAGCAGCGGCGGCGGCAGCAGCAGCAGGAGGAGGATTCGTAGTTCGTAGTCGTAGTCGTAGTAGTAGTCGTAGTAGTAGTAGTAGTAGTGGTAGTGGTAGTGGTAGTGGCAGTGGTAGGGAGGGGTATTTATTTTTGGAATGTTTTTTGTTTCTTTTTTGGAATTTTTTTT
>CAXAMN010021729.1:0-26729 GCA_963970005.1 Durusdinium trenchii
TCGCCAAGCGCAGAGTGCCGCAGAGAGATCCGGTTTAGCTGGTCCACATTGCTGGAGCCTCATGCTTCCAACTAGTGCAAGAGTTGCCCAGGAAGTCTACGAACCGTTGATCGGAATCCAGTATCCTATGCTTTGCAGCCGACTGGGCGACACCTGGCAAATAGGCGCATCCTCGATCCGGGAAGACCAACTGATTGCCTCTGGCCTCCGTTTCGTCCATTGGTGCCATGCCTCGGATAATGTAGACGCACGAAAAGACCCCCAGAACAGCCCTACCGTTCGGGTGTATCAGCACCTGGAAGATGAGCTGTTACGCCAGCGAAGCAACCGCCGGTTGCGCCGCCAAAGTAGCCACCTGTTCAGCCGCCAGCTCCACCGGCGACCGCAGAGCCGGGGGAGATTCCGGAGCCGAAGACACCATCGGTTCCTGGTCCGAACACCGACCAAACCCAAAGCGAAGAGTCGACCGCTTACCGAAGAGCAGAAAGCGGTGGCGGAAGAAAATTTGGCTCAGAAAGCCCAAGACCTGCTCAGGAAAGCAGAGAGGGGTACCGCGACCCTCAAGAGAGAGAAGGAATCCTCGGCGTCGGGATCTGGTGCGAAGAAGGTACCGAAGTATTTGCAGCACCTGACCGACGACCAGCGAGCCCATTTGTTTCGCACCGAGCTATCATCCGAGCGAGAGGCAGAAGCGATCGAATGGGAGAAGGAACTTGCCCGCCAGGAGAAGGAAGAGGAAGATCGCCGAAAGGCGCAGGCTCTGTATTGATCAGAAAGAAGAGCCCAGGCTTTGGAGCATGGACGAGAGATCCAGCGTCAGAGACAGGAAGAATTCCTGAAGTGGAAAGCCGAAGAAGAAGATCGAGAGAACCTGACGAAGGCGAGGCGAATCTCTCTCGAGCAGACCTCCGTGCCACCAGCATCAGGAGGAGTGATTTTGACGCCAGCACCGACAGCGGCACAGGAAGAGAATCCTTCGACGCCGCCAGAAGCGCTTCAAGCGCCATTGTCCGAGGAAGAGATTGCTTACCGCAAGCAACTGCAGGAGCATCTGTCCAAGTTTTCGGACAAGAGGGAGGACGCGAAGTAGGACGCGATGTCCGAAGTGTCCAGGTTCCCCCCAAAAAGGGGGTCGAGCCGCCGATAAGAGCCAGAGCGCATTTTTCGAAACCAGCATTCGACGTCGTGCGCAAAAAGGAAATCGTTTGCACCGTTGAGTCAGAGCCTGAGTTCGAGTTCGAGTATCCCATCGAGCTACGAGGTAACAGACTAGCTAAGCACATTTTGCAGAGTCACACACCTTATGATCCAAGCTGTGCAGTCTGTCTCATGAGCAAGGGATTGAAACGAGCGCCAAAACGCACTGATCAAGTCACCAACGAAGTCCAGATGGATATTGCCAACCTATGCACCCATCCAAAGTCTCCAAATATGTATAGGTATGTTGTGATTTGGAATCGGACGCATGGTATGAAAGCAACAGCTGCAATCTATGTAGATCAAGCTTCGACGATTTGTGTTTTGACAGCTGCCATCAACCATTGTTCGTCCACAGGTGCGATGGTTCTCAGCGATGAAGGCCGTGACTTGACTGCGCTCATTTCTGAACTCATTCGATTGAAGGTCGTCTCAAGGCATGAGACTAGCCGTCCAGGAAGACACGCAACTGGAGCCGAGAGGGCAGTGAGGACCCTCAAGACTCAACTAGGGTGTATTCGTACAGTGTTGTACCAGCACGGGTTGATGCTAGGTAGTGAAAGCCTTCGATACGCCGCAGCAAACACTTGCCATGTCCACAATGCGTTTCAGCTGCAAGCCAACAGTTCACTGACACCGTATCAACGCATGCGCATCAGTGTAACTAATTCAGGAGAAGTCCCAAACACCAATCGTGTGATGCCATTTGGATGTTTGGTTTTTGCCAGGCCGACTTATGGGTACTTGGAAAAGGTCAGAGAAGCAAACGCTCGTCACTTTGTTCCAGGCATTTACTTGACCCCAAAGTTATCTTCGTTAGGTCACTTCGTTGCCTTCGAAGGTTCACAGGATGAGACTGTGGTTGTGCCTGTTCGAGACTTGAAGATTGCCTCACCGATTCGTTTTGTCGCTGGACTTGGGATGTTGTGTGAAATTCCGAATTCCAAGAGCGGAGTGAAGCCAGACAGGATTGAAAGACTACCGACTGATCTTTCGAAACCCCAGAAGTTGGTTGATTTGCCCATCCATGAAGGGGAACCACCTTGGTATTGGAGTGAAGTGAATAAGACTTCGAGATGTCCAGCTTGTTCGAACGGGAGTGAAACAGGTCATTCAGTGAAGTGTCGGAACCGTTACAAGAAGTACCTTGAAGAGGAGTACAAACGGATAGTACCGATTGAAGACGAGTCGTCTGTGCCCGTCGTGCCTGAGGGATTGGAAGAAGGCTTGGATACCGAAGGAAAGCCTGAATCTCAGCAAGAGTCGGGAGAAAGAGTTCCACAATCAAAGTCAGAACGAGAGAAGAGGAAAAGAAAGTCTATCGATGAAGAGTGGGATAGATTTCATCGCGAGCATGAAGAGAAAGAGACTGGAGAGAGATTTCCAGAGTTTGATGATGTTCCATTCCATGCGCCAAAGGGACAGGAAGTGGATACCGAACCGACACCAATGCAAGAGGATCCAACGAATCCGTATGAGATCGGAGAGAATCCGGAACCTATCGAGGATGATCGGATGAGTGGAGGCTATGAGCCAACAGAAGTACCGGAAGGGTTCAGAGCACCCGAGTCACTTGGTGAGAGTCCCATGGAGATTGATCTGTTCCAGAAAATCCCAAAAAGAGGGAAGGACCGAAATCATGACCATTGGGAAGTTGACCTTGACAAGCTTGTGTTGAGAAGAGTTCACCACAGAAGTCCAAAATGTATTTTTGCAGCATCATCATTGCCATTGCCGATGCCTGAGGATCAGCTGGTAGGTATTCAGAGGACGTACTACGTCAATGCTGTTGATGAAAGGCCAGTCGATGAGATTCCAAGGGACCAGTTCAAGGTCCATGTCAGCGAGTTCGGAACCCAGACCGCGCCATTGAGGCGTCATTGGAAAGGGTTTACCGAATTGCCAATCAAGCAGCTCTACATGTATGATCATCAAGGTAATGCCATTGCGAGCTTATCAGATCTAGGTAAAGAGTTGTGGGAAAGGGTGAAAGACCCCTTGTCAAGATGTTCGGATGATGAGGTTGAAAGGTTCTTGTCATCAGTTCAAGAGGGGGTACTTGAGTATAGCAGGAAGGTTCCAAAGGAAACCGAGGAGTCCAAGTTCGACGCGAAGGCCGATTCGTGCAGAGTATGGTTTGGAGGTAGATGGATCGTACTCCGAAAGCCATCAAGAGCGACTTCAGATATAGGTGAAGGTCCATTAGATGTGGATGCTACGTTCGAGGGAATGCACACAGAGGTCATTGCCCTAGAGAAGCACAGGACAGGTCAGGTCGTGAATAAGGATGAAGCACAAGAGTATTGCAAGATGCATGGTATCCGAATCATCTCAACTCGATGGGTAGTTGTAAATAAGCATGATGCTATCAAAGGAGACATCGTTCGATCGAGACTTGTTGTCCGTGATTTCGCCACGTCAGGAGCCGAGTTGGGCGTTTCAAGCCCTACAGCGTCGTCAGAGGCGTTGAAGGTTGTGTTGTCTTATCTTGCTCAGAAATCAAGTTTTCGAAAGAAATCAAAGAAAGGAGGAGTTGGAAAGACAGCATGGGTTTTTAGATGTAAGTACAGCATTCTTGCATGCCCCCGTGATTCACCCAGCGGTCGTTTCGTTGCCGACTGGGATGGAAGATGAGGACGGAGAGCCTTTGTTCGTCATTCTTGAGAAAGCGATGAACGGACTTCGTTCTGCAGGAATGTCATGGTATCGTCACCTAGCCGATTTGTTAGATCAAGAAGGTTTGACAGCATGTGTGACGGAAAAGACTATCTTCGCCGGAAGATACAGAAAAGGAGTTGCAGAGACGGAAGAGGAGAATCACTTGACCGTTTTGATGTATGTTGATGATTTGTTGGTTGTCGGAGACGATCGGAATATTCAGAAGCTCGTTGATGAGTTATCAAAGAAGCTTAGACTGAAAGTCACCGGAAAGCTTGAAGAAGACAGAATTCGTTTTCTGGGAAAGGTGATCGAAAAGGAAGAAGATGGAACGATTGCCTTGTACATGGAGAAGGAGTACTATGAAGGGATGATGAACTTGTATCCAGGAGGAAAGGAAAGTCAAGCAACCCCCAATTTGTTTCAGCTTTATGATCGTGACCGGGAAGAAGATCGGAAATCGTTATCGCCCGAGGCAGCAGCAACTTTTCGAACCGCACTAGGTAAACTAAGTTGGGTAGCTCAGTCGAGGCCTGATCTTTGTTGGTTGTGTTCGATGCTTGCCCGAGGTCAATCTCAGCCGCTAGCTGTACACGAGACTGCGATGTGTGCGAGTATCCGTTACATCCGATCAGTAGCCGATCGAAAGTTGAAGTTCAGAAGCTATGAGTACTCAGGACCACCAAGGATTACGACCTATGTCGATGCCAGTTGGGCAGCCGAAAAGTCCACAAATCGAAAGAGTACTTCAGGAGCAGCCATCTTCGTTAGTGACTGTTGTGTCAAAGCATTTAGTAGGTTGCAGCAGAGTGTAGTCTGTAGTTCAGCCGAGGCAGAGCTATATGCTTTGTTCGAGGGAGCGAAAGAGACTATAGGTATTCAACATGCCGTGGCACACGTCTATGGATGTCAAGCTGAGGAATTGCCCATTCCAGGTTTGCTTACGGATTCGATGGCAGCCCGAAATGTCACAGAGATTGAGACACATAGACATTCGGATCTGTTTTTTGCAAGATGCAGTCTACAAGGGAGTGATTTCCATCAGCTTTGTCCGAGGTACCGAGAATTGTGCCGACTTGATGACCAAGGCATTGTCGAGAGCTGTGACTTTACAACATATGGAGACGATCGGAGTTGTCAGAGCATTTCTCATTTCATTCGAAGTGCCGTATGACTGGATCGGGAGATGGTTGTGGGTTATAGATAAGGTCACATGTACTGAAATCCTGATGGTTGAGTTTTGCACATCACCGGAGTCCGAGATGAAAGAAGTCGGAAGCCGTACGGAAGGTATTGAAGTCTTGACTGTCACTGAGGCGGATGACGGAACCCGATCGGACACTATCGAGTCAGTTCGGGAGCAGATGATAAGCCATCGGAAGAGAGGAAAGCTTGTTGTCTTGTGGTCATCAATTCCGTGTACAGGAGGATGTCCGTTTCAGTACATTTGCATCAAGAAGTTTGGTCAGGACTATATGGGTCATCTTCGAGAGTTGTACCAGATTCAGAAGAAGCTATGGAAAGGTTTCTTACGGATGTCGGAAGTAGCCGATTTTGTAGCGATTGAATGGCCGAAGAGATGTGCTTATTGGGGATGGAATCAGACTAGAGATTTTCTGAGGAAACGAAAGACGTTTTCAACATTTGTGGATGCATGTTCAGTCAAGTTGAACCAGAAGGGTCAGTTGATCAGAAAGACCTGGAGGATTGAGATAGATAGTACTCGGTTGTTGGAAAGCCTGAAGATTTGCGTTTGTGATGGTCGTCATGATCATTTGCCGTCCAAGGAAGTCAATTGGAAGGAAACGCAACACTACCCCAGGAGATTTTGCGAGCTAATCCTTAAAGGATTTAAAGCCGAATTAGAGTCATAATAGCCAAGTAAGTCTTGCACGTTGTCTGAGCCGAATGGCACGTTTTTGCGCGCACTTTCGATTGCACGTTTCGAAAGAATCTTGGTTTTGCAGACTGTGAGATACAGCTTTTCTTGGAATGAAGCTTATACCATCCGAGGTATGATGCCGGATGTGGAAACGGCGCTTGCGGCGCTGAGCCTGGAAGCAGCGACCGCTTTGGTCTTTGCAGCTGGTTTTCTTTTGGGATGCCTGCTGACCTGCTGCTGCCTGCGGTGTCGGAAGCATGCTGAGCCTGAGAGCCAAGTGACTTTTAAAGTCGATATGCAGAAGAGCTATCCAGTTCCAAAAGGCATTGAGCAATGCTCAAAAGTGTATTTTTCAGTGAGTGGGAGCAAGGTTCATTTGAATCCAACTTGCTCGGGCATGCACGTACCTATGTCGAAAGATATTTGTGCCAAATGTCTGTCCTCATTGAAGAAGAATAAGAAGGCTTAAAGCCAGCCAGTTCGTTTCGAGCTTTGTGTCCAAGAGGGGGTGAAGAAATTCCATGTCGGGATGTCCACCTCGCTCGATGCTTGCAGTTTTGCGATGCATAAATTTCGTTTAAGTTTGTTTGTGAGAGATTTGGAACCTGGCGGTAGTACAACATTTTGTTTTTTAATTGTTTGAAAGCGACTTGTAGCGTAGTCGGAAGTTTTGAAAGAGTTCTTTGTATGTGGAGATACTTTAATAGACTTTTAATATGTTTTTCGTGTGTTCTTTGTATAGTTTAGTGCTACGGGATATGTTTTGGCTCAAGGCCAATTCGTTTGGCTAGTGTGAGAAAAGGACGAGTGTGAGAGCCTGTTGTGAGCTAAAGATCCAGGGGAGGTAGGTAGTCTACCGTGTAAGGTTGCTACCCGGAGTCTTTCGACTCCTTTGCTGAATGCAGCTCCCTACAGAAGGCGTGGCGAATCAATTTTGCAGTTCCACCAAACTTGGGCACTCTGTTTAGAGATTGCATCAACTTGGCCACCTTTATCGTGCGAGAGGCAGCACATCTACCAGAGTTGCCAGCTCGAATGCATGCCAGGGAGCTGTCACAAGGATGCCCAGTTCCACAGGGATTGGTACGCTTGAGCTCACGCGTGACTTCCAAGTGTTGGGAGCGCATGCATGTGACAACTGTCAATTGTTGAAGAAAGTCGACCTTTCGAACACACATCGAAGAAATACAGGAATTTACATTTGCGCACTGCACTAGCCTTGGTGAAGTCAGACTACCGCACACGCCACACCATACTGTGCTGCACTGCCGGAACTAGCCATACCGCCCTCACTGCACTACATCGCCAGCCGAGCCTTTCTGTACTGCACTGCACTCCGTAAGCTTGTCAAGCTCCCAGGCCAGCATGAATGGAGGAAACAAATGCAGAAGAATGCCTTGCCATTTGTCCGGCCATGAGATGGCTTGGTTGCACATGATCCCTGACAGTGGGCACGCGCCCGATGCAGCGTAAGGCACACTCCCCCACTGAGTGTGAGTCAGGCCCCGCAAAGCAGATAGAGTCGTCATCCTCGCCTGCATCGCCTGCGGTTTGTTTCTTCTATTCCCATGGAAGACCGCGCCGGGCTGTTTCAACTGAAGTCCCAATGAGTGTGCGTGTGAATGTAACGTCTGTGCGCGACAATGTTTTTTCATGAAGATGACGCATTGTTTCAGGTTCTGCACGCGGGCAGAGCCGAGTGAGTGAGTTTCAAGACAGAAGAAGTGCGGAGGAGTGGGGACCTCCAGCTTTTGAAGTGCAGCCTTGGAGGATGCCTTTCTTCCCGTTCGACGTAAGAAGTTTGAATGCTAAAACAGAGTGCTGCAAAGGCGGCTGCGACAGGCGTCTACCACTTGGTAGCTTTGTCTGTTTCTCTAGAGGTTAGGCTGTGTGGTGATTGAGGCTGCGGTGCGGTCCTTTCAAGGCCAGCTTCTCAGATGAGTGTTGTGGCGTGGGCTTGACCGGCCCTGTTTCAAGCACCTCAGATTCAGGGGTGAAAGGGGGACGCTTTTGCTGGGCCCTCCGCGGTGGTTCTCAGGATGTCGTGCGCTGTCTGGCCAACATGGGCCTCAATTTGGACCTGAATGGACTTCACCTGCCTTCATTGTCAAGAGCCTCCAACTGCACGCTCACTGCGACCTGCGATGACATCACAACCTCCGAACCATTTGCGGTTTCAAACCTTGTGTTTGTTCCTACCGCCTCCAGCTGACGTGTGCGACATTGGGACTGGGACTGGTAACTTGCACATAGCACGGATACGGACGCTCCCGAATCAAGCAACCACCAATGGCCTTCTGCCATCACCGCGCTGCTGATCAACAACGGGTCACCCATCAAAAGTGACATCAGTACTGCGACCTCATCATACCACGCATCCTCCGTCCACTGCCTCCCAGCTGTCGTCCCACCACTCTTCCACCAACGTGGTCTCCTCCGACACTTCATGCATCTTGCCTTTCTTACCTCCACCCTTGCCTTTTCCTGACTTCCCTCCTGGCTCCACTCTTACCTACGTTGAGCTGAGTCGTTGTCGCGGTCTTGTCGAGACGTTGCAAGCTGAGAAAATCTGGTTGTGGCGCAGCCGGAAGCCACATGTCTGACTTGCTAAACATGTCTCGCTCTTCATGCTCACCACGATTTTTTGCTGGGGCACTCTCCGCGTTTCTCTCTACCCTCGTAGTCGACTCGATGAACTTCGGAGCTGGCGGCGGGTGGCAAATGCTTTGGAAACATATGTGGACCCATAGCCCTTCTTTCCCAAAAGAACCTGACGAGACACTCGGCGATTTAGCCTGACTGGCAAACTTCCACCTTTTCCACCATCCTGACTCAACCAGCCTCGCCTCCAAACCTGACATCTGACTCATTCGCACACTCACGACCAATTGGTTTCTGAAGCACCACTGGAATTCTTGAGAATTCGATAGGTCACCATGCGTGGGCGACCAACGGAAATTGCAGTCTTCCACTGGTTCCATGGTTCACATTTTTCTCTATGTGCACATCATGTTGTTCACTGTTGTTGGTTCCTTTCTCTTACGCGTCTCTCGCTTCGAGCTGTCAAGTGGTTTTCATGGGCAGCCCGAATTCGATTCATTCGAAGTGGTTCAAGTTGCGGTGATGACACCTGGTCATTACTCACATGTCCACATTTGAGCTCAAAGCAGCAGATCTCGTCCACTTCGTCGGCTGCAACCACAGGAAGCAACCACTTCAACATTGCAGAACCAGAAAACCGAAGGCCCGAACACCTTACAGCTTGTTTCTGCTGAAATGATCAGGGTGGAGAGGACGTATGAAGCTGGAATCTTTCCTGAATGCTTGTGCAAGCAGTTCTTGCAGCTCTTAGCTGGACGCCACCATCCAGAGGAGCCGGGACTGCAATGTGACCATGCAACGATGCATGACATCTGTGATCGCAACTCCACAAAATGTCCAAGAGATCGTGAATGGTGACTGTGACCAGACACAAGATGCCTTCGTCGAAGGACAGAGACGATCGTACATTTTAGGGTGTGCTATGCATGACAAAGGTCAAGCACGCAAGGCAGGGCTCTGCTTACTTCTTGCATGCTTACTAGACGTTCAAAAGCCAACTGATTTGTTTGAGATTAACTTGAACTTGCACAGCTTGAACCTTTCCAGATGCCGAACACCGCATGTTTTTGCGATTGATGGCCGGCTGAGTGATGATGGGCCTTGAGCCCGACGCCATTCCCGAGTCAGCCCGCCGCACGAAGAGCCGGAACTGGAGCATTTCTTGTTGAGGCCCCCACAAGTTTCCGAATACTTGAGGTGAACATTCCCACAAAGAGCCGCCCAAACCTGAGCCCAAACTAGAACTGTTGCGGTTCAGGCCAAGAGCAGTTGCGCTTGTTGATTTGGAATGACCAGTCTGAAATTGGCCAGCATGATTGGTATCGTGCCTTTTCCACAATACACAGCAGCAAGGGTCATATGTTTTTGCCAATGTTGCCTCTGTTTACATGTCCAATAATCAAGTTTCGCAGCATTCTCATTCGTTTTCGCGCTCCAGTGGGACAAAACAAAATCCATGTGTTGATCATATCAGCCAACAACAATAACAGTTCTTTTGGCTCAGACACGCTCTCTCCACGCTATCAGCATTTTGTACGGCCGCCAGCAATGTCTCGGTGGTTGTTTCGAGGCTCTGTTGTAATCATGTGTGCAGTGTCTTTGCATACGCGGGAGGAACCCGTGGGTTTTCCTCAATGGAACAATTTTTTCAACGGGCATGTGACAGGGAACGCCCAAAATGAGAAGATGTTCGACACAGTATCTTGGGTCACATTTGGCTGAATTTGAACACTGATATGGCAATGGTAATATTCTCAGTCCTTTGATGAGGCCTGAAAACTCTTGGACTTGGAACTCCCATCTGATGATTCCAACAACTTATCACTTTTAAGGCTGCCTTGTCCTGCAGGAAACAACTCAAGCATTTGTGACAGCTTTCGACTGCCAGGTTTCGTGGCCTTGTCACTTCAAGCTGCATGTTCCGAGACCCAGACCCATGGAATGGTATGCGGCAGAGCAGACCTGTGGTCAATCCAAAACTTGGTGCAGGGATTGAAGGGACGACCACTTGACTCCAAAACTTTCAATCTTTTCGGTGTAGAGCCAGGTGGAGTATGCTTGTTCCAGTTTGACTTTTCCATTGCCTTTAGATTCTTGCCCAGTGATGCTCCGTTGAAAAAGTTCTTGCAGGATTGTGTGGATAGTGAATCAAATTTGTGTGTTTCTCAGCAAAGAACCAGAGGGATTTCGGACCCACAACCCCACATGGACAAAGAACACGACAATGTATTGAGCCAAGACAATCTAAGCAATCCCGAATTTGCATCGCCAGCACGCGTGTGCCTCCAGTACCCGGAGTGTTGTCGATGTCTCATGTGGTACCCAGACCCTGTGGTTTCATGACCAAACTAAGGACACAAAAAAAAATGCACAGTTCCCGAGAGATAGACCCTCACCACTTTACCTTTTAGATCCCTTTAGTAGAAAAGGGTCAGTTTGCCCTCCATTTTGGGTTTCTGAAAGGCTTTTTGAGCATCTCAATCTGCTGTACGCATAGGTGAAATGGGATGGCCGATGGCACAATCCCAACAATGAAACGAAGTTCCATATTTGATTTTGCTGCAATCAGAGGGATGCTCATCTCCACGGGCCGGGCTGGGCACGTGCGTGTTATCTCTGTAATGAAAGAGGACCTACTGTAACTGTAACTCCTTTGCCTTCTTCCTCTTTGCTGCACCCCACTGACCCGCCCGTCGGGTCCGCTTGAGGTGCCGAAGACCAAGACCTTCTTTTGGGCGACAGCGAGTGCGTCGAGCAGGGAGAAGACTGCACGCTGCAGCCCGGTGAAGCGAAATGGCTGGGTGACACTCCCTAGAATCATCATGGAAGTGGAGTTCACCACCTGCTTCTAGAGGAACATGGTCATCCTAAAGGAACCATGTTCCACTTCCATGGCTGTTTCAGGGAGCGGGATTTGGACGAGCCCTTTTTGCTTCCTTCGGCCGTCCGTCGTTGTGTGAACGCCGATGGGGGCGAGGCTCTCGGTGTTCGCCGTTCTTTCGTCGCTGTGGTGCAAAGAAGGTCACCCCGTTTGTTCTTGAAAGAAGGTCCTCTTCATCGGCGTTTTATTTTCCAGAAAGAGAGATGAACGATAGCATTGGATAGCGTAACTGGCGCAATTTGACTGGGCGCTCTTCAACGATGGATCCATGAAGCTGGATCCATGAAGTAGCGGAAGTGCTGGATCGGGCGAGGACGGGGATTCTGGCGGCATCTCAGAGGAACTACACATTTTGTGTCGATGATTTTGTTCGTGTAAAAGTGATGTGATCCGCGTTTCCCAGACAACGAAATTGTTGGAAGAAGTCATCAATCCATGACAACTTGGATCCTCCAAAGTGTTGTTGGTGTTTTGAAATGGTGTCGGAACGATTTTCCAGACCCTTTGGTGGAGAGTTCACACGTGTGTACATCGTTAGCTGAGATTTCTTGGGTATTGGTGGCGTGGGTTCACCAAGCTTGAAGCGGGGATAAGCTCTAAAGCCAACTTCATCCAGATTGTGTGCACATGTTTGCCAAGATTAAATGGTTGGAGGATCAAACTTTCTGTCCCTGGGAGTGAGAGTGGAATCGAATAGAGTCCGCCCATCCATCAACCGAGGTGCTGAATTCCTCTAGATATGAATCCCGTTTTGTGAAGCCGCTTTCACTAGGGTCTGGAAGTCTTAACAGGTCTCTGCACACTAAGCTCTTCTTTCAAGCGATGGTATGGGGGAAGCCATGGGGAAGCCATCCACACTCGTCTGAGATGGCAAGTCGATGACCCAGTCGTCTTCGGACGCTACGAACGGAGCATTTCGGGCATCGCTACGAACGGAGCGATCGGACACTACGAACAGGGCTCCTGGCCGTACTACTAGGAACAAGAAGCTATTAGGAACAAGAACTAGAATTAGAATCTAAATTAGAATTAGGATGGAACGGCTCAGCTCGGCCCGGCTCCGAGGAACGCCTTGCAGCTTCAAGCGCTGAAGCGCGCGGAGGGGCCTGCGGCCGCCGCCTGGAGCCAGTGTGGCGGTGCGAAATGGAAGGTGCAGTGGACATACCGAAGCGAAGCGACAGAATTGGGCTCCACACTGAAGTCCTGCTTTGCCTTCTTTGGATCCCATCCCCAGTCCTTGCAGTCGGACAGTTTAGTTCTTTGTTTTTCTGGGATCTTTTTGAGTGTGATGCCCTTGCCGGCAAGGCAGAGCATTTGACAAAGACCAATATCTCAGAATGCCAAAGTCAGCCTTGACATGTCCCATATGCAGAGGATTAGAGTTGCCGCATGAAAGGGTTCAGTATGGTTCAGTCAATTTGCCGTATAGTTCAGGATGTTTGGATGGGGTTGAGGCAGGCTTCAAAAAAGTATTTCATGTTATTTGTGAAATTTCATAATTCACGTGAACTTTCCAAACACGTCGATCATGAACCCGGTCGGTCAATCCTCGATGTATACTCTTCTTGGGCATCAACCCTGTGGAGTTTCAAGTAGGGAGGGAGCACTGGAGTTTGACCTGCAGCCGTGGCAGGGCGCCACCACCTGCACAGCTGGCAACTTGTTGAAAGTTTAGTCTTGAAGACTGGCTTGAACTTTGCAGTAGCTGATCCGACTTGCCAAATTTCGTACTCAAACAGCTAGCACGTACCTGTTTTTTTGAGCGTTCCCATTTGTGGCTTTGGATAGTGGCTCACTCCAGTGGACAGTTTCCCACCCATTTGTTTGAGTGATTCTTGCTGGGGTGAATGAGTCATGAGTGCATGTAGGCTCTGCATGTCTTGAACTCCACATGCTTGTGGGACATTGTCCACTTATCTTATAGCTATCAATGCATATATGGCAATATGGCATATATGACATGTATATATTTACGCATGTGCCCGAGACGGTCTGCCAAATCTTCAGGAAATGAATGCGTGAAAGTTGATGATTGGTACTCCCAATGCCGACCGAAGGCGGGAGTTGTGGCTAGACGGGAGATCAATGGGCTGACGGACACGTGAAAGCTCAAAGTGGGGTTTGGATGGCGAGCCGAGGCTATTGGGACCCGGGGCCATGAATGAATCCACACAGCAGTCCGCAAAGAAATTCCGGAGAATCAGCCAGCTCCTTGCTTTTGTTGGGTGCACCTGCGATCGTTTGGCCCTTTGCTCAAGTGTGACAACTTCGCGTTCTTTGCCAGTATTTGTAGGTTTGCCTAACTTGCATTCAGCGGCATGGTGCAGCGGCTTGCCGTGTTCCTGCTCCTGGCGGCGGCTTCGGCCAGCCGAATGGTGGAGACTCACCTTGATTTCCCTCGTCCCGAAGAGCAGGGTGCAGAGCCATGGTGGCGCAAGTTGCACCGGCGGTGGAGAAAAGGAAAGAAAGGGGAGAAGTGCACGTGTAGCTAGGCGTCATGTTTATTGTTTTTGTTTGAATTGGGTAGCATTCCATTTTTGGGTCTTTCACCACTGCATGACTGCCGGGTAAATCTGACCGTTTAGGATTATGTAGGTTATTGCGGCTTTGCAGCTGCTGCTTGAAAACAAACAATTAACTAATACGATAAATTCTTCTGAAAGTCCCCGGACACATCTTCACTGAGGTGGTGAGGTGGACTGGAAGGAACAAGATTGTTGTGGGCATGACTTGATTTGTGCAAAGAAGACTGGTACCTGCGAGCCATCCTTGTTGTCTGAGTGCTTTGGAGACTTCGAGTGTGAGGCGAGCTCAGAGAAGCTGTGAGGAGCAAACTAGCAAACCTTTTCGTGGGGTTTTTAACTTTTGATTGCTCAAGATTCGCCAACAAGGCTGTGTATCACACATTCCAGGCAGTGAAATCAGTTTTTTTTGGCAATATCCAGGCAGTGAAACCCTTGGTGATCTTGCTCAAGAGGAATCTGACACGATTCAGGGACCCCCATGGATACCCTAACCACCTCACTATTGATTGCATCCTTGGTTTTGCGGACATCTTCTATCAAGGGCTCCGCAAGCCCCAAGTCACAGGTCCTTGCCCTGAGCAAGAATAGAAGAGTGGCAGGTGATGGTGGTATTTTTGAATTTGCTCAAGAGGATTTTCTGTTCCGTTGGGTCCCCCAAATTCTGAACAATGTGCTTCAAATTCCAGCTCCACCTTGTTGCTGTTGTGGTCTGGTTCTTCTTCTCTCATGTTTGCCTTGGTCATCCAGGAACTATGGCCGAGAGATGGCGTGCAGTCGGTCCAAGGCGGATGATGTCGGGCGTGCATATTTTTGGGGACACAAGGACCGGGTCAGCCCCTGAGTTGTTCTTTTTGCAGAAGCGAAGCGCGACACCACGAACGTGCGGACGAACATGCCAACAACGGTTCGTTGTTGGGTTGCTCCACCTTCGAAGACAACAAACTGCTATTGACTTGGGCTTTTGAAACGGTCTTTGTCGTTGAGTTTTCCGTTTGCATCTCCCGATTGAATTGCTGTAAGTCACATTGACATTGCCGCTGCTGAAGTCCAAAGAATGTGATACAGACTGTTACCATGCGTCCGTTCACTGCCATGTTCTCCGTCCGCCTCGGGAGTCAGAAGAACGCTCGACGCTCCGGAGAAGAACATGCGATGCGACGTGACGCGGCCGATGGAACCGGGCCATGGGGTTCAGCTCCATGCCTAGGAAAAGCCTCGCAGACCTGTCTACGTGCGACAACGTAGACAGAGTCTGCTCAGAGTTGTCATCTGTGCGTCAGAGTTGGACAACGGCAGCATTCTCAAAGCACAGATCATAACAGGTGTGGCCCTTGCCTATTTGGACGCCAGCTCAAAAAAAGTACAGTAGTTCATGGGAGGAAAGGACACGGTTCTCCTCCACAAAGTTGCATTGCGCAAAAGCAACGCATGATCAAATTATGTTGCGGCAACGACTGCAGCGCAATTGTAGCTAAACACTGGCAAGCTCATCATGCAGGCACAAGTAGAGACTTGTAGTTTACATCTTCCTTGATGGTTACGACTGCCGTTTTCTCGGTTCTGAAAATTCACAGTAACTATTTGTGATCATATCTTGATCCTTCTCAATTATGTTGAGGATTCATCACTGTGTCCTCAGAGACCCTTCTCAAGTTCTAGGGGTTTCGCTGAATAAGATGGGTCCTCGAGCTCTTCGCTGAGGTCTGCTGTATTCGTGGCATCAGCCGCAAGGGACTGGAAGAGAAGAGCGACTCCGAGATCTTGCGACACGATTCTGTGGATGGAATACAGGCTTCGTCCTTGCATTGCTGCTCCATGGAACCAGTCCATCTTACATTCCTTGATGGCAGAGTGGTGGAGTTCTGCAGCACATATGAAGAGGTCTATCGTCCTCCTCCACCCGAGAGCACTACATAGAGCCCAAGACATACGCGCCCCCCCCCCCACCACGGCTGCGCTTGTTGGGAAGGAAAAAGGACCCGAGGTTCGGAGTGATTGGGACTGGTTGGGACTCTGTTTTCTCGGTGATGAAGAAACCAAGACCAGCGTACATCAAGACCCAGCGCCTTGGAACCTGACCCGGGACAAGGGACTAGTCGTTGAGCGTGTGTATGAGCTCCGTCATTTATGTGGGTGATACCCAAAGCAGCTCATGTTCATATGCCCGCGAAGATTAATATGGAACCTGAAAACCACTGGATTGTAGAGGAAAATTATCTTCCAAAGGTCCATTTTCAGGTTCCAAGTTAATCTTCCCAGGTGTAGCTCCCGAAAGTGTAATGAAGGCCTTTCACACACCTCAGATGATCCTAGATCTCATTTTCTCAGTGACATGCAAAACTACCACCGGCCGTCGACATCTCTCCAATAACATGTGAAAGACAACTCCTGTGCCATGTGAGTGTCGGAGAAGTATTGGTTCCTTAGGGCTTCTGAATCCCAGTCGGAGACAAGCCCAACCACGTTTGCCTCCACCCACTTTCAAGTGGCTGCCTCCTTGCTGCTCATCCGCCTGGCAATGCCAGGAGTCTGCTTCGCCCGCCCCTGCACCTCAACCCAAGGCCAGGTGCTCACGGCACGCGGGGCTTTGTAGTGATGAGACTCTTTTGTTTAAAGCAAAGCTTTTGAAGAGGAGATCACGAGATCCAATGGTTTGGTTTTCTGTCTTTACTGGTATCAGTCCAAAACTACGACCTGAATGCAGCCATGATATGCTATCATTAGGTTTCCGGATTGACTGGATGGAACCTGTGTGGGAGTCCATGCTCTTTGGCAAGTTCCGTGCAGGCCGCTGATGCTCCAGAACCAGAGGCACCCAAGCCAGCTCAGCCAGCTTCCACTGCTAGCATGTCACTTCCGAAAAGACCTCCACAGCCAGACGCTTTGCGAAGTAAAGAGGTCCAGGAGGAGGCGGCATAACCACCTTGGTCGGTCCAGAGTCGGGCGCCAGAACTGCCTAAACACCTTGGGTTCCTGGGGTTCCAAGACCGATTTTGGACTGGAAGAATCTCCGGAACAAAGAGCTTCAAAGCCAATCACTTTCGGCCATTCAAAATTCTTTTTACTCTTCCTCGAAAGATCCATGAAATCGTGATTTAGTTTTTGTTGAAACTGCCAGAGGTCAAAGTCGCATATGGCGCTATTTAGTGACGTGTTATAATTTTATGTATATATATATATTTTGTCTTTCTCCAGTCTCTCCCAAAAACGATTTCCTTGCATTCTTCACTGCCTGGTGATTCCAACTGCCCAGAGTTGTTTCACTGGTGAGGCCTGCCCCCCAACTGGCCATATCACCCCTCAACTGGCCATATCTGGCTTTATGAAGCAGACCTTCCAATCGTCCACCTCACGGTGAATCACCTCGTCCACCTCGCCTCGTCGAAATTCTGAGGCACCGAAGAGCTACACCACGGTGAATCCCATCATCTCCCGTGGCAACTTCCTCTACGATTCCGTGCCCTGGACAGACCACGCCAGCAAGGTATGCACCGGTGCACCACCATGCGTTTTGCGTGTTCTTTTGGATTCCGGTAGAAATGGATTCTTGTGAGGTCCCACGGAAGGGGGATGCAGGGGGAAGTGTTTGCACATGCACTGAAGTGGCCCAGCTGTGGTGCTTAAAACTTGGAACCATTTTGCAACAATTGGCAAAGGCCATTGCCAAACAGCAACGCGTTCTGTTTTCAGGAAATTCTCTCTCTTCCTCTCCCTTCTCTCCTTCTCTCCTTCTCTCCTTCTCTCCTTCTCTCCTTCTCTCTCTCTCTCTCTTTCTGTTTTTCTCTCTTTTTCTATCTTTTTCTCTCTTTTTATTTTTATTTTTAAATATCTTTTTATCTCTTTTAACCTCTTTTTATCTCGTTTATCTCTTTTTCTTTATTTTTTGTTTCTTTCTTTCTTTCTTTCTTTCTTTCTCTCTCTCTCTCTCTCTGTGAGGTCACAGGCAAGCGCTTCTTCGCGAAAGGCGTTGCGTACAACCCTCGGAATGAGATGCTTTGGCCGAATGGGTTTCATACTTTCGCTGCTTGCGCCTCCAAGGGTGCAGCGAGTGTTTTCATTTGCAGCTTCGAGTTGACCAGTGAGTGGAACTCTCGAGGGGCCGATCTTGAGTGGTGCGGTTTGTTCTTCTAGGAAGCCAGTCTTGTTTTAGGTGGCTGAAAGAATCAAGGTCCTCAGTTTCTTTTAATCCTGTAAAACACATCAGAAAAGACTAAGCCGGTCAGACCAAGTGATGCTTGGTTTTTCTCATTTGGTCCGCTACACTGCGTGGGTGAGCCTGCACAGACCCTGGTAGGAGGTGGGGAGGAGGTGCAGCAGCAAAAGAGCTGCCGGGGGAAGACCGCTCGCTAGCTGCTGTGCACGCTGCCTCCAAAGTCCAGTGAATCTGATTTCTGCCGACTGGGTCATTGTTCAGGACTTGTTGGTCGGGCTGCTGGCTGGTTTGACGTTTGGCAGTGGGCAGTAGGTCTGAAGTCTGTGGCTTTGGGGCTTTTGCCATATTGCTTTTGCCACGCGCTCCTCCTCCAAGGAAGTATTCCCACGAATTTGGCCCCAGCGTGAAGATCCCTGGCTGGGTAGACAAGTGTGTTCCTGGCAATCCTGAGGGAGGCGCAGCTGGCCGGGGAGGTGGTGGATGGCTGGTAGGTGTCCTTGCTTGGGACGACTGGGGTGCCTCATTCATCGTAAGTGCACAAGCTTTGCAGTTCTAGCAAGTGCTGATCCCAAAATTCCTTTTGTTGTTCATGTGGATGTGGAATGATTTGTGTCAAAAACCATTACGGCTAACAGCTGGTTAGCACCCAAATAGTTTGCGAGTTGGTTTCTCAAAAGCTGCTCCACAGACTCTAATCGATTGTTGACAAATCGTTCCGGTGCTGCCCTACTGAGAGCTAGACTCCTGTCATTTTTTTTGCTGTTGAAGCTCTTGTGGCACAGCCACAGATGGGCACGTGGAAGGCTACAGGGGCTACTCAGCGGACGTGCAGACAGATGCCCTGGAAGAGTATTGGACAGCTGATCTTGAAGCGAGCCTTGCTGGAATTTTGAGTTTTCAGGGCACTTCCCCTTTTTAGTTTGCGTGAGGATCCTGTGGCACTGGCCCCAGGTCATTTGAGGTACGTGCCTTCCTTGCGCTTTCGAAACCAGAGTTTCATCCCAGTCACAGACTGGATGTTGGATGGCTGTAGCAATTTCTTTGACCTCTCATCAGATCAATGTCACTCTTCTGATCTGATCAAGCAAGGATGGCCAACATGGGGGCGAACACCGTGAGGCTTTACAACGTGCCTTCCTGCGGGTTTGGTTTGCAACGCGTGTCAGGAGTTGGACGGTGAGAGGACATCGACAGGGTGACACATCCAATTGCAATCGATGTTAAATTCACTCTCGCCCGGGGCACAGAGAGTGTTTGTTTACCAGAAGCTTTTTGTTCCAGACTTCGTTTTCAGACAGAACTCTGTGGTGATAAACACCTGCCTGTCTCAACTTCAGCAGCTTCAGCTTGTTTCCCAGCGTGTCTGGTGGCTTGGGGTGGCCATGGTGAAGCTTGTCTCCCAGCCACGGGTGCTGAGTGGGGTAGTTCACCGTCGGTCACGGTTAAGTGATGTGACCAGCATCATGGTACACCATCACTTGACTACCATTTGGTGTTGAATGCCGTCCGCGCCAGATTGACCCACGGGAGAGCCACGAGAAGTTCATGAAGAAGGCCCTCTCCCTGGGCCTTTACGTCATTGTACCTCTCACTGGAAAGGACTGAAGAAGCAGAGACGGAGGGATCTTGTTTATGCACGGAATAGGTGTGGTGCTCGTGGTCTTATAGGCCATCAGAGTGTTCTCTTTTCTTAGTGCAGTTGTGCGCCTACTTCTTTCAACAATACCCCTCCCAGTGTTGTTGGTTTGTGTTTCTGGAGTTTGAGACCCTGCTCATATCAGAGCTATGAACATTTTAATTTGTGGACCTCACTTTCGCAGATCTCAGCATTTTGCAAGGCTTCCAATCCCGGACACACGTCACCCCGAACCTTGCACGTTGATCCGAAGGACTGGGGCTTCTTGCCCGCCTTCCCAGCGCCGGACTGCTACACACAGGACCCGGGACGTCGCCACGCCGTCCGCTGTGACGTAGGGGGCGGTGGGCAGTCAATCTGAGGAGATTGAGGACTATGGCAACGTGGGCAACAATGTTCTGGCCTTTGCCAAGACCGTCATGAAGGAGTTGCAGGTCTGCAAGATGGCCCCCAACCCTTTCGAGTCGTTCTTGATTTCTTGACGCAGCAGGAAGGGTTGAGAGCAGGACAACTCCTGTGGCATTCTGTGGCCAAATCAGCCAAGGTTTGCCCAGTACAACAACACGCTGATGTTCACCGCTGCCAATGAACTGGCGCAGTTGGACAAGACACTTGGCCCTGTTCCTGCACAGTCAGTGGAGGTTTGCAGTTGCTGTAGATTTGGAAGACCACCAACAGTTGTATCAGGACTGTGTTTCGCAGGCTTGCAGGCCGCATTAGTGTTGTGACCAAAGGCATCAAGCCTCAGTGGAAAGTCGCCTGTGCCGCCTCTGCCATTGTTTCAAGGAATGGATATGCAGCGTTCCCCTGTGTGAAAGCCTTTGTCCGGGACTTGCACAACCATCAGGCCCAGCTGTACAGTAGAGAAGGACATGTTTCGCAAACGGTTGACCACATCGTGACAGTTTCAAAGACCGGATTCGCCATGTTGACAAGCTCAGAACCAAGGATTGAAACCGTCTGATTGGTCGACCAAACTGCCCTGACATGAAGAACTCGAAAAGATTGTCGCAGACATGTTGGACTCTACTATGAAAACCAAACTGATGTGCTTTGCTTGGCCCGAGCATGGGTGTGACAGCTGCAGGCTGAGTGCAATTCCACAATGCGCACCTTGCTGCAATCACTTGTGGGACGGAAGAGGATGAGAAGGACTTGCTGTTTTGAAAGAATTTTAAAGGGGAGACTTCAAGGAAGAGGGACAAAAAACATATATATATATATTTTTGTTATATATACATGTCTCTCCACAAGGGACCAACTCGCAGATCTGGGACCAACTCCCGAACGTGTTCGCGGTTTGCGTCTCTCTCTCTCTCTCTCTCCTCTCTTTCTTTCTTTCTTTCTTTCTTATTTTGAATATACCTTTCAAGTGTCAAGCAACGTTCACTGCTTCAGTGTGGCTGTGAGACCACGTTGAAGAGCTTTGTGGGTTGAGGGCTAGTGTTGGGTCAATAACCGGGCTACACTGGAAACTGGCGCAGCACTCAAGAGTCCAAGAGAAGTATGAGAAGCATGAATGCTGTATCATATCCCAACAATGACAAAGTACCAATCCAAATGGGGAATGTTGAGCATTCAGCTTTCACCACGTTTTGGTGCATGAATGACTGCCTTGGCCGATAGCAGACACTCAAATTCCAACATCACACGTGTGATCTAAGATGGGTGCATCTCAAATGGTGTTTTTAGTGGGTCCCTTTTTCCTTTTGTGGAGCTGCCGCACGAGACGAGAGGATTTAGCTGAGCCCGTGCCCCGTGCTGTTTGTGAGCCCAGCCCAGGCCGCGTGCCTTTGATCTACTCGGACGTGGACACTGGAGGAGGTGCTGCCAGGAAGGTGGTCGCAGAGCCCCATGGCGCTGGAGTGGTCGAGCTGTGCGGGTTGCGGTGCTGGCTGGTCGAGCTGGGCGTTTGGATGGAGCGGTGTCCACCACCGCGTGTAGAGGTTGGTCAAGTGTTTCTGACCAGCAGTTCTTTTTCTTTTTTCATTGATAAGACCCCAGGTGGCAAGAGGTTGTGAATACCATGAATGTGATTACACCTTTGAGACACTGCTAGTGGTACTTGAGCTATGACATCCTAGAGGCATGACGGATATCCCTTGGTAGCCCCATGCCCACATCCATTATTTGATTAACTTTTGTGTGTGCTATTCAGCGTATCATGTAGGTGCTGTGGGATTGTGCACTTCAGCCATGCAACCTTGTAGGGGCACACACACACACACATCAAGTCAAGTTGTCAACGTCGTGCTGCAAGATTGTGCGATTGGGCCGAACTTTGTACTTACTGTATATATATATATAGCTCTTTGCTTTGCTGTTTAAAGTGTTGGAATTTAGACACTCCCTGCGGGCTTTAGAGAGTGCGCCAGAATCTTCTGCTGCCCCTTTCCTCGTACTGCAGCCCTGCGTAAGACACTGACACATCGATTTACACCTCCAGGATCCTGGCTATTGGCTATGGCAATAACATATTTCAACAATCCAACACAAGACCTCAAATGACTGTGGATCACTACCTTTTTCTACCTGCATTCTATTGGGGTCTTCTGGAGAATGGAAGCAAACAGGTCATGAGTTGGATCGCTCCGACGGGAGTGAGGAGTTGGGAAATGATCCAACTGGTGGGTCATAAGAGCAACTATGTTCACCAGGACCAGCACAATCCCACTCTAGTTGTAAGCTGCTTACCACGACCATGTTCTGCGACACAAAAAGAGCAGAACCGCCTTCCGTCCGACCAACCGATGACTGCAGAGGATCGACCGTCTGATCGACCGTCCGATCCACCTCCGATCGACGCCAGACAGCGAAGCGCCGAGTTACTTGACCTGCGCGCTGGACAGCGAAGCCGATGCCGTGGACGCCTATGGCCTCAACGTGTATTCTTGGTGCGACGACGCTCGGGCGAAGGCCGCGGAAGCGGTCGAGGGGGAACCAGGGGGTCAGCCAGGTGACATGCGACTGTGTGGAGTCTTCCTCAAAGTGGCATGAAGACTCAAGAAGCCAAGCGACTTTGGTGTGGCTTGCAGGCGTATGCCAATCCGGTTTTGGAGCCGAGTTTCATGCATAGTTCGGGAAGCTAATCTTGATTTTTCAGGTGGTTGCTGTGTTGGATCTGGGGGAATCTTGCAATCGGAGTCCAATGCCCACGCTCTGGGAGTGGCCCAACGGCCAAATCCAAGGACAGTACAGGATCCCAGTGACTTCAGGGATGAGGATAATCACATACCACTGCCATGCTACTAGGGGCTCCTGGCATCGCTACTAGGAGCAAGGGCGCTATTACGTTTTCTTTACTTTGCCATTGGGGTTGGGGTCCATCAAGCTATTGCCACGCCCGGACATTGAAGCAGAAATCAGACATTTGTTTGCCATGGGGCGCGATTTGCGTGCTTTGACGTCGGGGAACATGTGTGGGATGCAGCGTGGGTATGCAGAAGTGTTCCCACCTTTTTGCATTTTTGAAAAAAGGATCCTGACATTAGGTTTGTTTCGCTGATTCGTCCATCCGTGTTGTAGCACTGGATTCTTTGAGTCTATTGAAAGCTCAGGAGACATACCCAGGTGATGGAAAAGCCGACAATTTTCAGTACTCCCCGTACAAAGACATCAAGGAGGACCAGCTGCCGCATTTCCTTGATTTGCTTCTGGTACTTTGAGTGGATTTTGTTCTGCCACCAAAGCACGGGAACCTGGGTTTGGGTTGTTAGAGGGGCGGAGCCTGAGATTTTCTTGTTCTTCCAAGTTTCCTTGAGATGGCACGTCGTCCAAAAACCTTGCTTGGTCAAAGACAAAGACAAGACGTGACAGCCATGCCCTTGTTACTTAGTTGTTCCCTTTGATAGTTTGATGCTTACTTCTCATGACGCCATGGGAGGACTTCAAGGACTTCTCAGTGCCTTTCATTTTCTCAGAGTTCGGATGCAACCTGGGCGTCTTCAAGACGAAGTGCCCCTATCCAGGCGCGACCTGCAGCGGATTTGGCATTTGCCTCGGCTGTTGCTATTTTGTTTGGTTGCAAAGTAGTGGAGGTCGTTGCCGGAGATTAACACAGAACTATCATTTTTAAGAGGGTTGTTGTGATTTGTTATTGGAACACTGTGAAGACATGCCAGCTGGTGATTGGGTGATTTCCCTTGGGGTTTTAGGCTTGAGTGATGAACCTGACATGTCATGGCCGTTTTGAGAGAAACGTCTAGCTTGTGAGTTTGCTGTGACCATTTGTGAGTCATTGCCATGGCAGTGTCGGGGGATTCTGAAGGACTGTAGACAGATGCTGGCCCTGAACAACAGATTAAAGTAAATGACCGTGCAAAAACCTTTGAATGCAGCTGATACCACTTAATATGAGAAATCTTGAGAAACCGTTCCGGTTTTCCTGAGGTTGCCATTCGAGCCGATGTATTCTTGCCTAGAATACTTTTCCTGACCTTTTCCTGCCAGCTACAGACAATGACGGAGCCCAAACGAAACAGGGCATCTTGTTGCTTCACATGTTGCTTCCCCAAGCCAAGCCGTCACCCAAAACCGAGTGTTTCTCCTCCCCTCTCCATCGATCCAGATGGCCGAACTTGGCCGGATGTGAAGCATTTCCTGGGAGAGGCCGGGACCTTTCAGGGGAGTTTCGGTGCCTCAAAACCACCGGCCTTTTGATCTACTTTTGCCGTTCCTGCCAAAGGTTCTGTTGTAGTAGTCCTTCTTTTGGCACAGCCTGAAGATGCTCTTCTGCCCCATTTTTCAGAGTCTTCAACACTAGAGGTTTTGATTTATGTACTCTTCTGCCTTCCATTAATCATTAATCACCATTTCTTGTGTTCGACTCTCTAATAAAAACGTAAACACACAAGCATCGAGTCGAGTGGTCCAGTCATCATCGTTCTTTGTGTGCTTTTGGGCCCAGTCAGACCTTTTCCTGTTTCATTTGCGACCGACGCGCATCTGGGACCGACCCGGTGAACCTTGAAGGGCCTTCTGGTTCACGGAGCCCTTTTTCTTGCCTGGATTCACAAGAACATCCTGCCATTTGAAACCAACATGTCATGCTAAGGGTTGCTCTTGTTGACAGGATTGACAATCCTCGAGCACACAACCAAGTGAATAACCTAGCATTTGCTCAGCCTTACTTCATTTTACTAGTGTTGACCTCAGTGGATTGGATGGTGACATGCTCCGATGCAATGTTCAAGCTCGCCTTGAGGTGAAATGGTGCTGTTTGGTTGTTCGACCCATACAATGGCCTTGCAGCTAAGCTTCGGGTAGGCCAACTCCCGAAGCTTTAAGAATGAAAGCATGGCTTAGTTCATTAAACATAGGGTTTGTTCCAGCATGAGATGATCCAAACATCACCATTGCCGATTTGCTCTGATTTTGAGACAAACGAAAGAATGAACACCCAAATGGATGAGTCTCAGAGTAGGGAGACCCTCAGTCGGGTCGAAAACCGATGGTGACGTAGATGGGGACACCCGATTGGTCTGTTTCGCTTCAAATGGCTGTTTTGCACGTGTCGGCCGCGTTGCCGCCTTCAGGACATGGGCCAGTTCATGAGTGGCGCAGTGGCCTTCCAGTGGTCCATGGTGCCCCGACTGGAGTAGGGCAATGTTCGGGGGACCTAGGAACCCGTCGCTGGTCGCAATGGGTTGACTGGTGATTCATGCAATGGTACATGTGAGCAATGTGAGTCACCAGCACCTCCCATACAGTCACCTTCCATGGGATCAGAGAAAACCTCCACTGGTTTTGGTAAGGATGAACGAACAATCATGATAACATGCTAGAAGACACTTGAATCCACCTGTGTTTCACAAGGCAAAAATTATTTTGCCCCCTGGTAATATAGGAGAAATGTGACATGTGAGACAAATCAAAGACCTGTTTTTTTCCCCTGACAGCCACCAGTGGAAAGCTATCGCATTTGCTCTATGTTGGGCTCCGCCCAGTCGTTGGAACTTCCCGCCCCTTTGGCGGAATCGGCGTGGAGGAACTTCGGTGCTCCCAAAACCACATCCTGTCAGCTCTGTCAGCTCTTCTTTTTCACCAACTTGGACCTTTGGGAGAGAGTTCTGATCGCCAACGTGTGTGATCGAGATCACGTCCCCATCTCTGAGGACAAAGAGGAGTATGGTCTCACACTCTCCCCAGGCTTCTTGGCCGGCCAGGAGCGACCCCTGCGTGGGTTTGTGCTCTGACAGAACTGTCTTTCTTGCAAAAGCTGCATTTCTTTCCAAGCAGATAACAAGAAGATGCTGAATGTCTGGCTACAGGACAAACTGTACCTGCTGGACAATTATTTCAACTTGCTTCTCGGCCTGCTGCAAGGGTTGGTGGTTTGTAATCCTTACACGGTGCTCTAAACAACCGGTCCGCCAATCACCAAGAGGCTTTGGAAGGTGATTCTGATGTTTTTCTCTTCTACCGGGTGAAACCGACATGGTGGGAACCGGGGGAGTGTACCAGGTAGCTCTTTTGTTTGTCTTTTTGGACTGCACTCGAGTCCGGATGAAGCACCGTTTTGGCCGCGTTGCCTCCCTGGAGTGGTGTGTTGGAGAGTAGTTGCTGAGGCAGAAGGTCTACAAGAAGTACCACGTGAATGGTACCTGGAATGCCAAACCATCTGAGGCAAGACTGCAAGAGGAAAAGCGCATTGTGGGAGGAGGATGAAGAAGGGCCAGTTATGAAGCAGCCCGTTTCGTCCCAAGTGTGCTTAGGGGGGAAGCTTCTCGGTTCCTTCGAGAGGTTCCTCAATGGAGCTGCGAAGGTGTTGGACTGTTGGAGAAAGTTTTGTGTTTTCTTTGAGAAGACGGCAGCCATCGCTATTAGGTTGGAGGCCATCCCATCGCGTTTTTCGGGGGAAGGCCATCCCATCAGCCAAGCCTTGCGCCCCAAACGACTTCGACAGGGGCCCAGGTGGACCCTCTGAGCCAGGTGGACCAGTGCAGCTTCGTACCTTCTGATGTGGCTCCAATGGAAGAGTCGTCCCTGGGCTGGAACGGAGGATCAGGGTGGATCACAGTGCCTTTGGGGTCCACGCGGGGTCACTTTCTGCAATCAAGATGGATTGAAAAGCCCTGACATCAACCCAAGATCGTATGGTTTCAAATCTGGAAGTGCTTCTTCCTGCTTCATTCTGAACCCATTGTAGATTCACTGAAAACTTCTTTACATGTTACATGACCTGCCATCTGATCATC
>CAXAMN010021729.1:30386-98234 GCA_963970005.1 Durusdinium trenchii
CTCTTGTGGGACACTCTTATAGGACACTCTTGTAGGACACTCTTGTGGGACACTCTTGTGGGACAGTCTTATAGGACACTCTTGTGGGACACTCTTGTAGGACACTCTTGTGGGACACTCTTGTGAGACACTCTTGTGGGACACTCTTGTGGGTCACTTGCAGGACACTCTTGTGGGACACTTTTGTAGGAAATTCTTGTGGGACACTCTTGTGGGTCACTTGCAGGACACTCTTGTGGGACACTCTTACACGACACTCTTATGGGACACTCTTGTCGGACACTCTTAAGGGACACTCTCATAGGAAACTCTTGTGGGACACTCTTGTAGGACTCTCGCCTGCATTTCGCGCGATCGACACGCACGATCTCCGCAGAGGGTTGCGCGGGCACCGGAAAAATCGCATTCTCGCCTGCATTTCGCGCACTCGACACGCACGATCTCCGCAGAGGGTTGCGCGGGCACCGGACAAATCGCACTCTGGCCTGCATTTCGCGCACTTGACGCGCACGATCTCCGCAGAGGGTTGCGCGCGCATGGGACAAATTGCACTCTCGCCTGCATTTCGCGCACTCGACACGCGCGATCTCCGCAGAGGGTTGCGCGCGCATGGGACAAATCGCATTCTCGCCTGCATTTCGCACACTCGACACGCACGATCTCCGCAGAGGGTTGCGCATCAAATCTCCAAAACGAGCGTTTCCTACGAGTCTTCCTCAAAAATTCACACGTCAAAGTCTGCAAAACGATCATTTCGTACGAAACTTCCTCCAAAAGTCAAGCGGAAACACCCATCGGAGCACACACACATCACGCAACCCTGCCAAGCAATTTCGCGATTCCAGCCCCTCCAAACAACATTCGCTCACACGCCAATCCCAATGTGACGGCGACATTCACCTCTACCGCAACTCACAACCTCACGATTCCCTGCACCTGCCACGAATCTTTCCGCGGCCACACGTCTAACGCGCACAAAGCACTACCTCTGCCACGAAATATCACCTCCGTCACACCTCGCAACCGCACGATTCCCTGCGCTTGCCACGAGAATCGCACTTCCACGCCTCAAAACCCGCACAAAGTCCTGCGCCTGCCACGAACAGTGACAATATCATACAACAGAATCTCATGTGAATTTCAACAAAATTTACACCACACCACACATTTGGAATGATTTCGACCCGTTCTGAGCACACTCCCATCCACCAAAATCGTCATTTCAGCTGAGACTTATCACGAAAACCGAACTTCCATGCAACACCCTGAAACGCAAATCCCAATGGCACGGCCACATCCAACACCCCAAAAACACGACTCTCCAAACGCTAATCCCAATGGAACTGCGCAGCAATCTGCGGATCTCACAAAACGTTGCGCCTGTGCTGCGAAATGCATCACATTTCTCGTGCGACATGTCATTGTCAAGCAAATCACAATGGAATAGCGGCGCAAACTGACACGTGACACATCCATGAAAATTCATTTGCAAAAATTTCCCCCAATGGCAATAAATTTGAGACGCGACGACGACGACAAACGACGACAGACGACGAGAGACGACGACACGACGCACGCCATGCAAACATAGCTCCAACCCCCAGACCCCCAATTATAAACGGGAATCCTTCGCTACACATTCGGGAATAACAATCATTTAATTTCATTAATCATCTATTTTAAAGAAATATATCTTATTTATTATTCTTAGCAATTTTTTAATCTATTTATTGCCATTATCCCCATTGAATTTCCCATGGTCGATCCGGGCTCCACATTCTATAATAATAAAATGGGGGAATCTACCTTTTTTGTTCTATAGAATGGATAATCCCACAAAACAGGATGGACACCAATTCACTATAAAATAAAGAGCCCAGACCGACCAAAACCAATCAAAATAACATCTTTGTAGATCTCTATAATCTAAAATGGTCTAACCATAAATTGGTTTACCCCACCCTCCTTCCAGATCTTTATTGTGTCAAGATAAAGGCTTAAACACACAATTCACAAAAAAATGGAATTTCATAAGGGGTCATATTGGCAAAGAAATCTAGGCTTCACAAAACAACAAACAATAACGGACAACCACATTTATCATTCTTGCTGTGCACGGTCTCTATCTATATTCTATTTTATTTCATATATATATATATTTCGCATAGCTCAATGAACAATATCCCATGCCAAAAAATTACCATTCCGGCCTCTCCTTCAAATTGTACAGCAAAATCGAAATTATTTTCTTTGTTGACTATTATTTTTGGTTAGCCAATAGTTCCTGTGTCAATCTTTCCTGCCTTAGAATGGCTTAAATAAATTTAGATATACTATTGTTTGCGCCTTTCATTAAACAATTTAATAAATAATTTTATATCAAATTTAAGAAAACGACACAAAGAAATACCCACGCATATAACAAACACCCAATTAGAAAAAAAAAACTAACAATATACAGAAATCAATATCGAATTTTTATAACCGACACTAGAAATAATACACATAATACATACCCAATTACAAAAATCCTATTTAGCCAGCATCGAATTTTAAAAAAATAGATTATATCTTTTATAAAGAATATTTTCTTTTTTATAAACTAAACATGTCCAAATTAAAACCCATAAAACCGAATAACACAAAGAAAATATATTTTAAATCTAATTCCTTCCTTAATATTCTTCTCGAAAATAATTATTTATAAAACATAATTTTTATCTAAAATTATAAGAAAATTACCTTTCCATTAAGAAAAATCCACCCCAAACAAATTTTCCATATCCTTTAAAATACCATATAATTCGTAAAATTATTTTATATAAATACGTAAGAAAATTACTTCTATAAATATAATTTTTACGAACATTATTAATAATTAATTTCTTAAATATTTTAATAATATCAATAAATTAAACATATCATAAATAAATATTTTCTTAGGAGAAATTGAATTTTTATCATTTCATTATTTAAAAAACCGAATATAAAAATACGAAGATATTCAAAAACCCAATATTCAAAAACCCATCATATATATTCTAACTAATTACTATTTTTTAATAACATTATTTTTTTCAATTTCATCTATTGCTTTTCGTCGCCTTACCATACCACCTATAAAAAAAAAGAATATTATTATTGTTTATCAATAATTTTTATATTATAAAACTTTATCAATACGTAAAATACTATAAAATATATAATCCTAAAATATAGTAAATACAATAAATTCAAAGAAATATAAGCTATATATAAAAAGGAATATCAATTACACTAAACAAATAGACCATTTATCTTTTACATTCATATCTATTATTGATGATTGGGTGTTGTAATCTGCAAAGAATAAGTATATTTAAAATAAGATGAAATATGAACGATCATTATTAATGGTCGGGATAATTCCCTTTATAATTATATGCTTGAAATTTCTTTCCGTACGTGTTTACATCTGAGCGGGAATGTTCCCAGAAGGAAAACGAGTGAGGGATCTCCGCTACTGAAGTCATCCTCTTTGAGGAATGATCCCCAAATGTAGTAGAGGAAGCCATTCATCCATCTTTCTCCACGCTATTGATTCCATCGATGCTCTCGAGCATCCTCTGAGCCTCTGCAGCTGTAACCGACCTGGCAGCTCGAGCCCAGCTGCACAAACTCTTCCACACCCATCAGGATATCTTGGGTAACTTTAAAGAGACATCTTTTCAGGAGACTAATCGAATCTGCTCTTGCAAATGAGACATCGTGCCATGTGGCTACAACATGATGCTTGCGACAGGGAACCAGTACTACCCCACCCCAATCCAGGCCCTTCCTGGCCCATCCGCACCCAAAAGTCCATGTAAAACATCAGCTAACGTCTTAAGACTCCATCTATCCTCATTCCACCGGGTCGCTTCGTATCGACCTTGACGCTCAAGATCGCTCCGTCAAACATCGCTTTCGTCTCCAAGATGTGCGGCAGGGACTTCACCTGACTCCATCGGTCAAGCTTTCGGGTGCTTTGGTTTAGATATGTTTAGATTCAAGAAATTGAAGGGACAAATCATATCCGGGACAAACCGAGACAAACCTAAGACCAGCTCCCAAACTACCAACATGTTTTCCCTTTTACCCGGCTCACAAACGTGAACCGGCCACCATCCATGGAGCCCACGTTGACTCACAACATCGCACAACCATTCACCCCGTACCCATTCGCCCATGCTGTTCATTGGCACCATGTTTGTTTGGCGGTTTAGCTATCCCAATAGTACATGCAATCCGTGTGTTGAGCAAAAATGCGACAAGGAACAGATTGCGGTTTGTTCCAAGAGGCTCGCTGCCATGAGACCCATCCGTTTGCAATCATATATATATATATACATAGTTCTTAGCTAGCACCTGACACGTGCCCAAAGCCTATCATCGCCTGGGCACCTTGTCCGCAGCTTCTGCACTCTTGGCGTCGTGCAATGTCAAAAGAAATGTCGTTGAATCTTCGGCTGGCCGCGTAGCTGGCGTGACATCCTTGCAAGTGAAAGTGGATCAAAACTTGCTGGAGCGCATTTTAGCCAGGCCCCAAAGGCGTCTACTATCATCTAGTCAGTCTTTGTGACAGAGATGAAATTCATAATAATTCAATCATCTGTGGTGGTTAAGCCTAACATCTAACCCCCAATCCGGAAATATAGTTTCATAATGTGTCATAACCTTTTCTTGCAACAGGCAGCTGTGAAGGTGATCGGCAAGGACGTCTTGGGCATTCGGACCATATGATGAGGCTGCGTCAGTGCGCAGGTGGTGATCGCTCCGGCTGGAGGACGCGTGAACTCGATGGTAATCTTGCCTTGGACTTGCACCAAAGGGGGGCCGAAAGCAGCATGGAACGCGTGCAAACGTGTGAAATGTGGGTCAGTGACAACTCGTAACACGCTCTTTAACACACTTGGCTCATGGGGTTCCCCCGAGAGAAGCAAACCACACAAACATACACAAATGTACTATGGCAACTAGTGCGACTAATCAGTGACTATGCTGGGTATAGTTGACTATACTTCTCCCCAGCTGCGTTCAGTCTCCAAATCCTCCACGCTGGTCACGCGGATCGTGTAGCCCCCGGAGCCTTGCTGGCCCGCAAAGGCACAAACCACCATCTCCTCGGTGGCTGGACACAGGGAGAAAGCACAGAAAACGAGTACGGAGGGGTCTTAGACCTGAAAAACGCACTGCCATGAGAGGAAAGGGAACAAACTTATATCAAGTCATATCAAACTTATATACTTTGGCACCAGTGCGTTTTTGACACCGTTGGTGACACCGTTCCTCAACGGTTTGGTTGGAAACTTCCCGTGGTTCTTCCTGAAGCCGGTTTGGTGGACAATCCACTTCACTCTTGCAAGGTCGATGTCTGCATCTAATCTACTTCCATGCCCAGCAGGTGCCCAGCAAGGCCCCAGGCATTGAATCCACCAAAGACCTGATGAATTGAGCCTAAACCTGATGAATTGAAACTGAGGCAAGGCCAAGGGAACACGCTCTTGTGCCACGTGCTGGCTTCTTTCTGCCGCTTTCAGCTCGATTGGGCAAGAACCAATGGCAGGTTCGATGTATTTCCACCCTTCCACCGGACCAGGAAAGGACCTTGTGACCAAAAGGTTGTGGGTCGCGGCACGCAGAGCGCGGAACGAGCGCGGAAGTAGGTTGACCTTCCCAGTGATCGTCTATTCTGTTCACTTTCGGTGGTCCACCAAGGTATACCAAGGTCCTTGCGGTTTTGACCCATAGCCACATCTTACAAATTAGTGGGTGTGTTGAGCGAAATGTTGCGTTGTTCTTTGCTTCGTACCACAGCTTGCAAATTGTGTATCTTCGGTGAAAGAACTGGCTACCTCGCTGAGTGGAACTTGTCCGAAGGCTTCCGAACTAAGGATGAGACCGTCTCAAAGTCGATGTCTGGAACTGGCTCAGGAGGAGATGACTTCGAGGTGTGCTTTGTCCAAATCTCCTCCAGCTCAGTCTTGGACATGATAGCCCTCTTGACTTCCTCTTCCACACCTGCCATCAAGAGCTTGCCAGAGCTTGCCACGTCCCCCAAGTATGTGAACGAACAAAAAGATTCAAGTCATCAAATACATGTGTACAGTATATTGTGGCTTGGAGGCAAGTGATAAAATCTGGTGGCCCCTGCATAGAAAGCAACACAATGCCCCTTAAAATGCATTAAGCATTTATTGGGTACAGTTTCCGTTCTTTTCTGGCATCCCCCTCTTGAGAAGCCATCTCCCCAGGCCCCATCGCCAAATCCAGACATGAGGAACATGTAAAATTACAATCTAGCAGAATCTAATCGTATCCCTCTCCCAGGACATACTCTGGGGGCATCTCATCCATCATCATTTTGCAGAATTCCAGAGTTGTTGGACCCACCGGACGTGTCCTGTGCCTGAGTAACTTCCCGCCAGCACTGTGTCAAAGCTCACCGCCATTGTGCGCTGAAAACTGCACTTCGATGTCAAAAGGGCTTTTGGGAGACCCAAGAGGAATCTGAGGAATCTGAGGCACTCTGTCGACAAAGAATTTGCTTGGATGACATCTAAATCTTGGCTTGCGCACTGCGGCGCGCTCCAAGCGTCGCCAAGGCGAAAACCAACAGGAAACAGTGGCAAAAACCAGGTAACATGTAGATGGTTGTTGGTAGATCCAGTGTTTCTACATGTCTGGTAGAAAACCATGCAGTGGCATCTCCGACCATCTACATCCACGTCTGTTTCTTGGTAGATGGATGTAGATGGCTGCACCTAAATGGTTTTGGGTTTACACGGCTGCGCCGTCTGTTGGTTGGTTGGACATGCAAAAGACTCAAGTGAACACGTATAGTCTTGTTGGCGTTGTCCTTGGACAAATCATCGGCCAGGTGTGATCATTCACAACACAGCTCGACTACTCCTTAAGTCGCTAGCTCTGAAAATGCCAGTCAAGTATCCTTCGAAGGGCCTTGAATTACAAATCGATTCGTGAAACAAAACATAGAATGCTATGGCAAGTGCAGCAAGGCAAGTGCAGCAAAGGAAGCGCGCTTGAATTTTATTTCCGTAAGTGTTTACATCTGAGTGGGAATGCTCCCAGAAGGAAAACGAGTTAGGGATCTCCGCTACTGAAGTCATCCTCTTTGAGGAATGATCACCAAGTGTAGAGAAAGCCATTCATCCTCATTCATCCATCTTTCATCGATGCTCTCGAGCATCCTCTGAGCCTCTGCAGCTAACCGACCAAGGGACATCTTTTTCAGGAGACTAGCCGAATCTGCTCTTGCAAACGAGAGATCGTGCCATGTGGCTACAACATGATGCTACAGCAAGACTTGATTGTGTTTTCTTTTATGCATGGAATCAAGATGGGCACAGGTCTGACAGGGACTACAAACCCAGACATATGGAGCGTTGGCTTCGTGTTCCCTATCCGAAAGCTGTGTTTTCTCTCGTCAGCATTTGTCACGAACACTCACTCACCCAGCACCACTTGACTATCTTGACTGTCTTCTGGCGACATCTTGCGACCTTTCTTGAAGCTTGCGACAGGGAATCGGTACTATATAGTCTATATTGTTCCACGTAGAGGCTCGCTGCCATAATTCCTATCCCTTTCCTTTCACAATTTGACACCATATTTGCCTTCTGCGATTTGTTTGCAACTACAGTATATGTATATATATGTATATTATACATTAACAAATTCTTACTTAGCCCCCTGACACGTGCCCAAAGCCTATCATCGCCTGGGCACCCGCGATTCAAACTTCCGCTGGCCGCGTAGCTGGCGTGACATCCTTGCAAGTGAAAGTGGATCAAAACCTGGTGGAGCGCAATTTAGCCATGCCCCAAAGGCATCTAGTCAGTCTTTGTGACAAACATGAAATGCATTGTAATTCAATTATATATAATTCAATCATCTGTGGTGGTTACGCCTAACATCTAACCCCCAATCTGGAAATATCGTTTCATCATGTTTCATCATGTCAATGTTTCATCACCTTTTCTTGCAACAGGCAGCTGTGAAGGTGATCGGCAAGGACGTCTTGGGCATTCGGACGATGTGATGAGGCTGCGTCAGGTCACAGGTGGTGATCGCTGTGGCTGGAGGACACGTGAACTCGATGGTGATCTTGCCTTGGACTTGCGGACTTGCACCCAGGGGGGGCCGAAAGCAGTATGGAACGCGTGCAAAAGTGTGAAGAATGTGGGTCAGTGACAACATAGGAAGGATACTCTTGTGGTGATTGTATTGCCCCTACAAACAGCAACACGCAGGGACCACAATGGCATCTTGCCGGACCTGTTCCCTCCAACCGAAAGACATCCTTTAACCCATTTCAATGGTGACTAGTGACTAGTGCGACTATTTATTCAGTGACTATGCTGGGTATAGTTGACTATACTTCTCCCCAGCTGCGTTCCGTCTCCAAATCCTCCACGCTGGTCACACGGATCGTGTAGCCCCCGGAGCCTTGCTCGCCCGCAAAGGCACAAACCACCATCTCCTCGGTGGCTGGACATAGGGAGAAAGCACAGAAAACGAGTACGGAGGGGTCTTAGATCCGAAGAAACCCTTCTGGATGCCAAAGAAATGAGGTTCTGAGCCTTTGTGGATTTGGTTCTATTCAACACTGTTCCTCAATGGTTGTGTTGGAACACCCTTTGTTGAGGGATGCACTGAGTTTTGGGAAGGTCGATGTCTGCAATCGAGCAATGCCCAGCAATGCCCCAGGACAAAAACACTAACTGACAAAAGCAAAAACATCAAACAACTATGATTGAAACTGATGAATTGAACCTGATGAACTATGGGAAAACGGATGAATACGGTTTGTGCTGTGCTGGCTTCTTTCTATGTTGGCACAAGCTCCTTTAAGCAAGCTTGTGACAAATCAACTTTATAGTCAGATCTTACCAATTAGTGGGTGTGTTGAGCGAAATGTTGCGTTGTTCTTTGCTTCGTACCACAGCTTGTATCTTCGGTGAAAGAACTGGCTACCTCGCTGAGTGGAACTTGTCCGAAGGCTTCCGAACTAAGGATGAGACCGTCTCAAAGTCGATGTCTGGAACTGGCTCAGGAGGAGATGAAATCGAGGCGTGCTTCGTCCAAATCTCCTCCAGCTCAGTCTTGGACATGATAGCCCTCTTGACTTCCTCTTCCACACCTGCCATCAAGAGCTTGCCAGAGCTTGCCACGTCCCCCAAGATCCCCCAAGTATATATGTGAACGAACAAAAAGATTCAAGTCTCAGGTGATTGGATCAAATACATGTGTACAGTATATTGTGGCTTGGAGGCAAGTGATAAAATCTGGTGGCCCCTGCATAGAAAGCAACACAATGCCCCTTAAAATGCATTAAGCATTTATTGGGTACAGTTTCCGTTCTTTTCTGGCAGCCCCCTCTTGAGAAGCCATCTCCCAGGCCCCATCGCCAAATCCAGAATATGTACAATAAAATCCAATCTAACTAACAGAATGGATTGCTGGACCCACACCAGACGCGCTGAACCTTTGTGTGCCTGTCCGACCATACTTTCTGTGCCTGAGTCATCTCCCACCAGCACTGTGTCAAAGCTCACCGCCATTGTGCCAAGCTGAAAACTGCACTTCGATGTCAAAAGCGTTGATATCACTTGGAGGACCCTGGAACCACTTTCTGGCACAGCTGCAGATTAAAGGAAGCCAAGGCTTGGTTCTGGCAAAAGGATCTTGCAAAACCAACAGATAGCTGTGATACTCGGCTTACCTTTCATAGTTGAGTCCATGTTCGATTGTGTGAAAGGTTCACAATCATAACATCACCTGCAAGATCTTTTCCTGGTAACCAGTTTGGAATGAACAACTGAACTGGTCGCGCTTTCGTATCCTTAATGAAACCGTTGAGTTCTTTTTACACGTGGCAAAACCATGCAACGTGTTGGCTTTTTGGTCGATGGTTCGTGCGCCTCATGGTTGAAGCTGCTGAGATTGGAGAATGCGCAGAAGACATCAAGTGATAAGCAACGTTAAGGGCAGTGATACAAGTGGTTTGCGGTGCCACCCCATGAACCAAAACACTTTGCGGTGTCACCCCATGAACCAAAACACTTTGCAGTGCCACCCCATGAACCAAAACACCTATATAGGGGTAGAATATCTTCGCTTTAACAAGTGGATTCAAGCAATTTCCAGTGGTACAAGTATTTTGGCAAACCCATCCCAGCCAAACTCAAGGTTCCCCACTGGCTGCTGATTTCTGTGCCATGCTGGCCAACCCCCTGGATCTCAAGGATTTCGCACCGGCTCCCCTAGCCAACACAGCTCCAGCCGGGAAGGATCCTTTTTCTTCCTTTTGGCTCCCGCCGATCCAGACCCCCAGATCGGTCCCCTGGTCGCGTGCAGCCACGCACTTCATCGAGTTGAAGAAAAGCGTACTGACATCGTGGATGTTCAACTGGCAGCTTAGCTATCCTGGTACTGACTTGTTGACCCTTTTAAACTCGTTGTTACTTGTGTTTTTGTCACGTTTAGCCCGCGTTGGACAGAACGGTCAACAACTATCAAGAAGTCACCACCTGGCAAGAGCACACTGATCCCATGCTTGGGGGGCTTAGACCCACATCTGAATGTGCCATGAGTCCTATGAGTATCTTCGAGATACAAGACTCAGTGACTCAGTGTGCGACCTTTCCTCACAAAATAACACATGGAATGGAAACTGCTGGCATTTTTGCACACTGTAGTTGAACAAACGAGATACCAATCTTCTTTGTCTTCTTCATGAAGTGACCCCTCAAGGGCTGCAGCCGCAGCAATCAATTGGGTGTGCAAGCGGCACTGTGCAGGATTCTTTCCGCCTCCAGAGCTTCCGCTGATTCTGCAAGAAAGCCTGGCCATACCTCTGACTTCTTTAACTCAAGTGTTAAATTCTTAAATGTGGCAATTTCCAACAAACCAGAGGCGAGCCACCTTGAGTGGTACGTTTGGAAAGGATCGGATCTGCGAGAAATGCTGCATCCCGTTGCTTCATGTTGCTTCAGGATGTGATGCTCATGCTGGCCTCAAGCCAACTTTGAACACGGAGATAACACGAATAGAAGATATTCAATAAACGTGTGGAGAAGAAGGCTCAGTGCTGTATCGCCCCAGTTCTTCCACGCGATGCTTTCAAACCATGCAACATAATGATTGAAGCGGCAAAGACAAATCCCCTCACAGAAACGAGGGAACCAAACTATGCTTTCCTACCCTCCCATACCCCCCCCAAAAAAAGGAAGAACACAACGAACCAACCGAGCAAATCCATCTCTGCGACCACCCAGCAAAACAACACCACCGGACGCATCCGGTGACTGAGCCGCATGACGCATCCGGTGAGCTCGGGTTGCCCGTGCGCATCGCGCACGCGGGTGCCGTTGATGCGAAGGCGATGGCCTCCAGCCGGAGCGATGCGTGGAGGTGCCCATGACTGGGCGAGGTGCTATTGTTACTACGTTCGTAGCTTCTTGCTCCGTTCGTGAGCGATGCCAGGAGTGTCCTTTCGAGTCGCGTCCGATCCGCTCCTAGTAAAGGCCAGAAGCCCCGAACGTAGCTTTTGGAAGGGAAGGGATAGGGATGTGGTCTACGAAGGTTGCCACTGGGCGTTAAGGCCCGAGCCGGGCCAGGGGTTCGGGGACCCAACCTCGACGTATGTCACAGACGAAGAAACACATAGAAACGACATGAAACAACTTGTATAATCGCTATGATCTGCCCTATGAATTCCAGACAGGTCCATGTGCAGTTGTAGTGGGAACATGGGAACATGTGGGAACACCTCCTGAGTAGTGGGAGTCTTGGAGTCATCAAAACATCGCCCCCATTGGTCGATGAGTCGATGGAGCTGGTACGCAGCCAAGCGCGGTTGAACTCCAGCCGAACTGCCGAGTTGCAGCCTATGCCACTCAAAACAACCACAAGTTGTCATCGCCCAGACTTTTGTGAAACCAAACACCTCCTGTGAGCTTGCCACGGGGTCTCACTTGGGTCAAAACCCACACCCTGAACGGGTAGGTGAACGAATCGCAACCCGCCTTTCAAGGCCTCACCAAACTGCTCGGCCTACGCCGATTCCAAGCAAGACATCGTCAACTGATGTTGAGTAGGAAAACATGAACAGGAGGGGGAAACGCGGTAGGCTGTGATTCATATTTTCACACACACACACAGCCCAGGAATACACAAATTATCACACATTGAACCCGGTGTAGGCCCCAGTTTGATATGCATGAATCATCAGGTAGGTAGGTCATGCGTGGTGTAAATGCAATGTGGACATAGATGGACAAGAACCTGGGCCAGGATGGGCCAGGTATCGGGGTTCTTGAAGGTTCTTGGGCCTCAAGTTCTTGAAGTTCTTGAACCATGCTGATCTCCAATGGTGTCCATATCGACGTAGCATTGCCGTCAACCGGCAGGTACTCAGTGTTCTGCACCTGTTTTGGGTGGTACCTCGATGAATCAAGAGCTCTCCAAAGCAAGGTCTGCACCGAAACAGCACAAGCCCCCGACGAACGGGGGAATGCAACACCTTCAAAAAGCACGCGGAATGCATAGAACATGGGGGACCTGTAAACATTGACTTCCTCACCACGCTCCCAAGAATTTCTTCCCCAAATACAGTAAGGCTAAGGCAAACCGTCATCGCACATGCCCATGGAAGCCGTAATCATTATCAATGGTTCATCCCACAAACGGCCTGCGCATCCCACAAACGCCACTGGCAGGTGGTGTTCGAGGACGGGCATTGCAACCTGAGGGTGCCAGATCTGGTCTGGGACGTATCTGGGAAACATCAGAGTTGAAATTCTTGGAGAAGCGGATTCACCCCAGTGCAGTGCGACCAAAACACTATCAGCAACTCCTGGACTTCGATTGGTTACAGTTACAGGATTTTCTTCCAATGTGGTCTCGGCAGACCCGTACCGCAGGCAAGTTCTCTTTGGAGGGAGAAATTGGGGCTCATCAAGAGGGATGCTAGCACAACCTCCACAAAGCACAGTGCACAACCAAAGCAGGAAGGTACAAAAATACTTGGAACTTGAAACACACAGCTATATATATATATATATATTCTAAAATAAAGTGAGTTAGGTGTTGGTTGATGCGACACTTCCCGGAGCCATTGCGAGCTCCAAATTGCTTTTGATGTTCATTCATTGTCTTGAAGGCAAAATTCAACTAGATAAAAAGGGGGGTCCCGGGTCAGGTGATGTGCAATACTGCCCAAACAGGGATGTGAAGAAATGAATATTGGCATCTAGGTTACAGGCAATCGCTAGTAGGTTGGAGGCCATTGCTTCTAAGAGATCCTAAGAGGGTATTGGACAGTGTTTCGACCCCAAATGTCCAGCTTTCAGGTCTCTCTCTGCAGAACAGATCACGCGAAAAACCGCGTGAGATCTCGGTCAAGCACAGGTGTCATAGGGACTGGCTGCTGTTTGCTATTTTGATCCCCAACCGACACATGTTTTCCCATTCGGATTTCCTGGGTTCCTGTGCTCTCCTTCTTTGGGCGGCCGCTAAGCGAGGTGTCGGTGGGTGCCGAAAAGAAGCTGCCCCTGCCACACACCGGGGATCCTCGCTCGATGCTGCGCACGGCCGCGAACTCGCCCGGCTGCATGGCCAGCCTTGACCGTCCATACCGCAGGTCGAGATGAAGCCATAACCCCAAGCTGGAAGGGCTGAACATGTACAAGTACCTTCCAAACACGACTTTGCCGACTTTGCCTTTTTAAATCCCGGTGCCCAGTTTGGAGATGTATTGTCAAAACAACGCGACCCTGAATGCAACCTTAAACAAGGGCTTGGGAGACATGAACTCAAAGGGTTTAGGAAGAGTTTTGGTAACTGAAGGTTGGTCCTCCAGTGATAGCAGTGTATAAGTGTATATGACGAAGGTCTCCATACATCTCCAAACATGGCAATGAGACCTGAGACCTGCTGACATGCTACAAGTAGCTGCGTTTGTTTTTTTTTCACCATAGGGCCATAATGGGCCATAGGGCCTTTCGCCCGTCAGGATCGATCTCCGCTCTTCAGCACTTGGACTGCTGACTCTTCATGCTGTAACTTTCCAACCTGCTTTGCTATGGCCTGCGCCAAGCGAATTCAGTCGAGCATCTACAGTAGAATCGGCAACGCAAACGCATCAAACCCAAGAAAAGTCAGAGAACCTGCCCCCCTTGCAGGAAGCACACTGTAGGCTAGTCGGCTGTACCACACACAGGGCGAACATACAGACTCAACTAGTGAGGATGGGCAGAATCCAAGTGTGCACAGATTTGATCAAATTTGTGTATTCTCTGTCTGCTACATTGAAGCTCGGCTGACTTGCGTCGTTGGCAATCCCTTCAATTGTCCAGTTTTTTTTAAGGAGGATACTAGCAGCTCTGAACAGCCCTTCATTCCCAGAACCCTTGGCTTCACACAGGGTCTATTCATGGCCTACTCTGCCTCCTCTTCTATCCACAAAGGTTCAGCACTTGCTTGAGCATGTTTCAGCTCCTGCCTCCACTGTCACGACGGCTTTGGCTTTCCTGCTCTTCACCTGACGCGAGGCGAGGCGAGCAAGATGCGTCACGGGTATGCGTGACGAGGCGAGCAAGTTCCAACTCTTCGGTGGTTGAAATCGACTTCGTTTGGTCTTCGTTTTCGTCTTCTCTGGGTGTCTATGTTTGGACTGAGGGTTGTGGGTTCTCTCGCATGGTGGGGCTCTCTGCGTGTCATTTCAGGGATGTATCTAGGCCGGCCATCTGTGCTCCTACGTGAAAGAGGTCGGGGAGGGAGGGCGCTAGGCTTCCACGAGGTGACCTTTACTGCTTCTGGCAAGTTCGAGAAGTCTTCAGTGGCCTTGCTTGTCAGGCTATGGGGATGACCCATCATCAGTGAGATCCTCCTTCAGTCAGCCTTTCGCCCTTGAACAGGCCGAAGCCTCAGTGTATCCTCTAACAAGCGGCTTCACATGACTCTGGGCTTGGAGCCCGTGTGGGTGTTCATGGCCGGTGTTCATCCTAATCAACATCCTCAACCCAAATGGATCCCAAACCATCCCTCATCTGGACCATTCTGGACCCCACCTTCTCCAAATGCTTCACAAGATCTCCAAGTTGAAGCACCTCTTCGGAGGTCGACCTTTCAAACCGCGCCGCACGGAGAACGGGGCGGCACGGACCCAACGCAACGCGCCAGTCGAACGGTGCGGGTCAACCGGGTCGACCAGGTCGACGGTCGAACAGCTTCGAGTAGCTGTCCTGATCCCACCAGATCAAAACAAGGATATCATAGGATCATATCATATCGTATAATAATGTATAATATATAGGATATATATATATATCTACAGAATTCTACAAAAGAACCTCCTATAATAATATCTACAGAATATAGAGCTCTGAAGAATTCTGAAGATACGTTTTTGTCTCTTCGGGGGTTCCCGTCCTTTTCGCGTGTGGTAGGCTTCGAGCATTGCTGCGGTGGCCACCACTTTGATGCACACGCCCGGATGCACATCTTGGAAGTGCAGCTCCTGGAACGACCGACCGACCTAGAGAGGTCCGGATGGGCGACCGGGCGAAGACCCTGGCGTGTGAGTCATAAACTGCCGGTGACCCGTGGTGCAGTCTCTGTTCTTTTGTTTGGGCGTCTGGTTTCTATCCGCTGTCCCTGAGAGGGCCTCAACTTGCCTTAAACACCACTGGCTGTGCTTGTTTGTTATGTCTTCAGATAACATATGATAGCGCTCGGGGACTTTAAACCACCACCTCCGCCTCCAACATCCTCTAACAGGGTGAAAATAGCATTTTGATGAATTTTTGTCAGCCAATTATATAGAGACTCCCTGCATCTCCCTGCCTTAAATGTGCCTTAAACTGCTCAATATCCCCTAGTTGGATGGTGGTCCAGTGCTTCCAATTCCCTGGACATGTCTGTGGCATCCCATTCCATCTCCTCCATCCCATCTCGCACCGATGAGGTATAGCCCTGTATTTGAATACGACCACCTCGCTGGAGGCCCAAACCTGAGCACACCGTGCGTCGGACAGCTCCAGTCGAGAAGACCCATCCGCTCCAAGGGACTCCGATGGAAGGCACGAGCCGCGGCGCCCGAGAATGTGACCCGCTTCGCGGGGCCGGGCCCGGACGTCTTCAAGCGCACCTCGGGCTTCGAGGCGGTCCCAGCGACCGGTCGGATTCGGCGGTGTGGGCGGCGCCAGGGAACTAGCGTATGGCGGAGCAAAAGTGCATCTACATTGATGAAGTATGATGGAGTGAAAAAAGGATTTGGTTTGTTTGAATTGCTGGAGGTGTTTTGTCAGTTCGGGACCGGGACATGCAGTGTCGGGAAGGCTCTAAAGGTGTGGGTTGGGGACTTTTCTTTCCATTGGTCCATAATTCCCTTTCAGTTGCTGGTGATGTGTGTGAAACTCATTCATTTGTGGGTACAAATGTGCTTCCGAATCGCAGTCAGTAATTACAAGTGTTCGGTTGTTTCGAACACCGGACTTAATGATGTGTTAGTGGACACTTCCTCATAGACAATTCTCCGGATTGCTGGAAACATCTCTCTCTCTCTCTCAAAGCGATTCAAACACCCGAGCGGTGCTCTCAACAGTGTATTTTCAGGCTCAACCACTAAAATACAGTCAAATTCCGCTAAGCTGCAACTGCTAGCGCTCCTTTTTGTCGCGATGAGCTGCGTGCTTGAGCCAAGAATTGGCATTGTGCGTAAAAGCTTAGCTTTAGGTGATGTATTTCAACACCCCCCTCTGCTTTCGCAAGCGACGCGCGAATTAGCAGCTATGATCGGGCTAAGCCGTGATGCCAGCGTGAATCTTCTTTTAAAGATCACTCTATGGCACACGCTTCAAATGCATGCATGCAGCTCGAATTTAGTAGGATCGCCAGTTCCCAGTTGACCACCGTCCATAGTAGTCACGTGTCCACCATTGCCCTTGATAGAAGGTGTAGTATCCCCAGCGGTCACCATCTTGATACTCTCGGGCAACAGCGCGAGCTGTGCGGAGAGCTCCCTCTCTTGCATCTCTCACAGGCACGGACTTCGATGTTGTAGTAGATGCTGGTGAAGGGATCGGTGGCGTCTTTGGTGCAGGTGGATGCTGCAAGGTAGTCGGTGGGCTTGGTGGGAACTTTGCCGTAGGCATCTGGCAAATGTCAATCTGGCCAATCGCATTGTAACCAGCGCTTGGTGAACTTTCCCCTTCCGGTTCAGCTGATGGAGTAGCCCTCTGGCTTGGTGCAGCCTTTGGCGGTGTCTTTGGGGCAACAGCGTGAGCATTGCGGACAGAGGCAGCAACATGTGCTCTGCTGGCCTTTCCACGGCCCTTGGCTGCATTCCTTTCAGCTGCTCGTTCACTTTGATGACGCTTTTTTTGCACAAGCTGTTGAGCGACTGGCAATGAGCTGTCAATGGTTTCGTGAAGCTCTCTCATGGATGGTGTCTCAACGATCTCCATGACGCAGGTAAAGGTCAGCAAATTGGTACCTTTGCCACGGGTCTTGCGGTGATCGCAGAGGTCCTGGAATTCCTTGAGCGAATAGAGCTCACGCTGCCAGATGATCACCCAATGAGAGTGTTCAAAGCGTTCCAAGAGGCCTGGGTCGCTGCTGGTGATGTCCGCAATGTCTTCGTCCACATACATCAGTTTTGCGAAATCCAGGTCATTTGCGGTCCGCATTCCCACTCCAAGATCAACCTGAGCACGGGTGCGTGGGGGCATTGGAAGATGGCCGTGTGCCACTATGTCTCGCAGTTGAATGTCGAGCAATGTGATGTTGTGCTCGGTCATCCGCTCCACGAACTGCACGTCGTTTTCATAGCGGTCAGCCATGGATGTATATCCTAGGCCGATGGCTCTCTTCAACTGCTGTCTTGCAGTTCCGACGTAGTCGCCTTCAGGGCTGCGATTACCTCGGGCAGATTCCTCGCGGAACTGCTTGCTCTGGCTGCCGATTCTCTCGATGGTGTCCGCATCAAGATACTTGTAGCCAAGCTTGTTGAGCAGCTCCCTTCTCTTTGCGAGGATGCCACGCTTCACCTCAGATGTGCCCGTGATGTTCGTATTGCACGCGGGGCACACAATCGTGCCACTGACGAGGTTTGCACCACATCCTGGACACATGATTTCCTCAGTAGGAATGTTTTCTCGCTGAGCTTCCTGAGGCGGCTCTGGAACAATGACCTCAAGGTCTTCCTCGGCTTCTGGCTCTTCACCTTCCGGGCGCTCCCTCTTCTGGGTCGGTACAGGTTCCATCGCAACGTCAGTGCTTCCTGCTGAACTTGCCGCTGGCGCAGTCGAGGGCACTCCCTCGCGGGAGGCTTGCTGCGCTTTGGGAACGGCTCTCGTCGCGTTGGACCTTGACCAGAGGATAATGTCCTTCTCGGTATCCCGGATGTGGACAATATATGCGCTCGAAATGTTGTAGGGCGACAGCACAGCGCCAGATTTGGTGGTAAAGCAGATCAGGCCATCGGCTACTGCCTCACGCAGAGCAATCACCACCTCAATCGGGTTCAACCTTCTGTTCCCTGGCACCACTTCATTCTGGCGGATCTGACTCCGTGCCAGATAAATGTGGGCTCTGCCGGAATTGCGCCGGGCTCCACCGCCGACAAGTAGGCCGTCCTGTTGTATTCCTTTGATTGCGGCATGAAACGTGCGGTGGTAGGCCATGGCGGGAACGTCTTCAATGCTTTCCATCACCGGCACACCAGTGCCACGGAAGCTGGAAAGGTCTCTTCCGGCATCCTGGTGCCTGACGTAGATAACGTCAGCATTGAAGAATAGGTCACTCTCCGATCGGATGAACTGATTGTTGTGACCTGATGCTGCGCGGATCTTCAGCGGCCAATAGGTCTGATTGATCGCTGTCGCTCGCTGATAGCCAGCGATGGCAAGGTACTCGAAACGATCCTTGTTATCGAGCTTCCCCATATGCATGAGATCTGTGACCTTCATCTTGGCCTCGGGCAACTCTGCAAAGAGTGCGCTAACGAACTGGTTCAGATCAAGAAATCTGTCCTCATCGTGTTGAGTGTCCCAGTCGTTCGTGGTAATGTTCCCACGCAGAATGCCAGAGGCCCTGGTCAGGTGGCTCTTTAGCCATTGTGGTAGGCGATACCATCTGGGAGGTGATTCGAAGCTCCAACCGCTTATGAGGATGAGCTCATAAGGGTGGCCATCGACAATCACTCCAGGCACAACCTTGCCGTGTACATCTTCCACCTCGGTGTACCGATACTCGGCCTGACCTGACAGGTGGTGGTTGATGATGTACGTCTCCTCGAACTGGCTGTCGAGGAGCATCGCCTCCCACTCCTCCTTCGTGATGCGCCCTGCACGAAGGTTCTCCTTCTTTGGAGCGGATGAAGCCGAGGGCATTGCTTTTGCCTTTGGGCTAGCCGATGATGGCTGCACGGATTGCGCAGCTTCGGCTTCTGGCGCGGGCTCCTCTTCATCATCACTTTCCTCCTTCACTGCAGTGCGGGCGATCGTCACAGGTGGGGCGTCATCGTCATTCATCGGATCATCTGTCTTGGTAGCCACGGCAATAGGGAGCTCCATGATTTCGTCCTCTTCCAAATACTCATCGAGATCGGGCTGCTCACGGCGAACCTCTTCGACGGTCAATGGCCTTGAGGCTGCTTCAATGCGCTTCCTATTTTCCTCTCTTCGGTGGATCACATCAATGACAGCTTGTCTGTACTCCTCACTGGCTGGCGTGAACGGGCTTAGACTCGCGTCTAGCACACGTAGGTCTCTCTTCCCGTTCCGCTGATTGGCCTCGTTCATCCCATGGACGTGGGGCGAGAGAATGGCTGATAGATGGAGGATGTAAAAGTTGGCATTAAACCAACTTAGGACACGCGACTGATTTTTGTCACAAAACGTCATGTGAAACTGATCCTTCAACTCCATCTGCCACAAAAGCGGATCCAGATCGATGATCACGACGTCCGGTTCCGCAAAGGTCTCTCTAAACCAGCGCTTGATGTCCTTGCCGAAGTGCGTGTAAATGCTATGCAGCTCATAGATGCTTGCATTTGGGATACACGACACGGCTAGGACATTGCATCCAGCTTTTCGACCCTGCTCGACGTACCAAGTCAAGTGCCTCTTGGTGTCGGCTTCGATTTTGATTGGGTCGCCCTTTGCCTCAGTATAGGGATATCTATTTGTAGACACGATCCCGTTCTCGCCCACGAGCTCATTGCCGGCCCACACCACGTTCACATAGATCCGGGCATCGGGCACATCCTTGCGGATGGCTCTTGCGCAAATGATCGCGCGTTTGATGAGCGTCCGCAGCTCAGCACCCCAATGCATTTCGTGGTGAAATTGTAGCACATGCCGGCATCGATTGTCGTGAAAAGCTCGCTCCAAATCATGGCGTTGGCGGGTCTTCTTTCCGCCTGATACCATGGCCAGTGTACTGTCGCTGATCAGCACTTGGTACACTGGGCCTGTCACTGCTGACGGCGGGCGATGATAGGCTAGGCTGCTTCGCTTGGCCTCAATGAATGGGTTCAGAATGTGTTGAACACACTCATAGCTCTCACGCCACGTGTCGACAACGGATTGCGCCGTGTGGTCGTGAGCCAAACCAAGGGCCATTTCCTGGGCTCCTTGGTCTTGACCGACATCAGCAAAGATGGAGCTCGTCAGCAGCCGCTGAAATAGTGTATCCCACCCACGAAGAATCTCCAGCTGGTGCTCAGAGTAGTGACGTTCCGGCTGGGCCATGGTAGGTGATGGATAGCAAGCGACTGCACGAATGGGCTTGGGCCGTGTGAGCTCTACGGTACGCGAACGAAATGCGTCATGCAACATGTCAGTCAGCTCAAATGTGTACCCCGCAGCAAGCTTTAAGGATTTACCTCTTGACTGTTCATGTACGTGATCTCCACTGCATATGTAGTTATCAAGCGTTGCAAGCTGTGGTACGTCAGTAGCTATCTTCCATCCTTTCTTTAGGGGTTTACCGCTCAATCCTTTAAGACCGAACTGGCATCCATGGAATGCATGCTGTCGTAGCTTGTAGTCGCTGATAAACTTCTGCACGCTGGGCCACGACCAGTACTTGCAGTTCTTTGACAGTTCAAAGGTTACACTTGGCTTGTGCGGGCTGGCATCTGCAATGCAGCGCTTGAAGCTTTTGAATAGCTTACCGAATAGTTGCTGCTGCTCTGCGATTCGTTCACTACCGTTTGGCAAATCTTTGTTCACGTTCGTCCAGGGACTGCCTCCCGTGCATGGGAGCGATGCGTAAAAGAATACCGTTCCGTTTGGGTGGACCTTCTTGAACGCTTCAATCTCCTGGGCTAGCCATTGTCGGCAGCTTTCTGAAGTTCCATCCTCTTGCTCGGTGACGCGAATTACCTTGCAGTTCTTTGCTGGCTTTCGTTGTTCACCTAGCTTGGACGTTGATGAACAGCAGAATTCTACCACTAGGCGATGTGGGTATTTCGAGCTATCGCCCCCCTGATCAATGCCTTCACATGACACGTTTGCTGGGGCGGAGGCTCGCGCCTCGCTTCGATCAGTGGATTGCACCAATGAAGGTCCGATTCCAATGAGCCTCAGCGCATGCTCCCATTTTGCAGGACTCGTGAAGGGTTTCGTCAGGATGTCGGCGACTTGGAAATCTGTCTTTACATTCACTAATTCAAACTGACCACACTCAAATTGTTGCTTTAGCCATCTAAACGAAACACATTGCGTTCGATTGGCGTGACGCATTGACTGTGAATGGCCAGTAGACAAAATCGTAATGGTAGCTTGGTTGTCTTCCATGAGCTTGACTCTGCAAAATTCAGGGAAGTATGCAACCATACCATTGATATGACCTGCCTTCAGCCCTGAGTCCACGTTTCCATTTCGCATGGCATCGATCTCTGGGTCGATAATAGTGAAGATGCCTTCCTGCTTGGGCATCGCTGCGAGGCGAGCTGCTGCATCCGGTGCCTGTTTGAACAGCATGAGTTGCTCGAACAATGCTAGGGTTGGGATTCCCTCGGCGCGAACACCGTGGTTGGCAGCTACTACTTCAGCCTCCGTGGAACTCATTGATGTCACAGTTTGTTTCTTGCTATATGCATTGAGCGGGTAGTATGTGCTAGGGCCCACGAGGATCATGGTCACTCCTGTCGTTGACTTGGAATCATGTTCCCCCGCGAAGTCGGCGTCTGCGAATAGCCAAAGCTGGCATTCTTCGAATGAATCACCTACAAAGCCCTCCAAGTATTGATTCTTGGTATGATGAATGTAGGATACCAGTCGGTGTAGTCCTACATCACACTCGATTGACCATTTCGTTACCCTTGATGCGAGTGATTGAGTGGCACGGAGTAAATCGAACCTGGCCATATGGGCTGCAAAGAGAATCTTCATTAGAACCTTACTGGCAATGGGCTGCAGTCTTCCGGGCTCCTCTTTCTCAGAGAGCGTTGGTTTCGGAATACCGAGCTCCGTGAATGGCGTATAGCTTTTCTTGAGTGTTTCTGGCTTAACTTGAGCTAGTTTGCAATAAGCTTCAACACATGATTCGAGGAAAGATGACATATCGTACCTCACGAGATTCACAGGCTTGGTCATGCAACCAGCAGGCTTCGGCGCAACACTCTCGATCGGCTTGAAGCGCTGCTCCTTTGCCTCCTTCTTTGCCTCCCGCTTTGATCGGTGTGGACCTGGCCGATTCTTCGATGGTGCGGCAGCGCTAGGCTTGTTGTCACCATAATGAAAAATGGTTTTGCCGGTCCAAAAGATATCGGCTTTCATGTTTGGGTTCTTGAGGGTCCAGTCGTCTTCATAGGTGGCGATTCGTTCTTTGGGCAAACGAGTGTTCGTTGCGCTTTGTGAACCGTCATTGATGATCACGGCTGCATTGAACACTGTTGTCCTTTTAGACTTGATTGAACCGTTAAACTGGCCCCCCTCATCACCAGGGAAGAAGAGCTTCTTCCTTGGTTGCAGGTGGTGGCGCGTCCATGTTTGATGGTTTGGGTCACGCTCCCAATAGTCATTCTTTCGATGGATCTGTGCGGAGCATGCGCTTGCGCGTTGCGGATCAAATACATGTGCGAATGGATGAGCACTGACGGGAAGTTTGATACCGTTCTTTTCAACGTGCATGCACCCGAAGTACCTGTCATAGGGCTCTGGTTCGCCCAGATCAACAACCGAGCGAATACCGGCCCAGCCCTTAGCCAAGTTCTTCTTGGGTCCTGCCATCTTGAAATCATCGACGTAGACCACCAGGATGAGATCTAACTCATCATGCCTGAAGATTGATTGCCACATTTCAGGCAAAATTTGACGCCATCCCTTTTTGGCTAGATTGGCATTTAGATGTTGTTCCCAAATACCCCCGCTGTCAGGGTGTCCGTACAATGCTAAAACCATTGGGACCATGGGTTTCCAATATTTCTCTTCCCAATCCTTTGGCCACCTGTTGCGAGGTAGTTCAAGCCATGTTGGGATTCCGTTGAAGGTTGCTTGAACATACGCTTGAATTGCATCTGCTTGCTCTTTCCCATACCCTGGTTGACAACCGAAGGCATCCAAAATCTTGGCAGCCTCCATCGAGGCGGGGCTTGAGCCGAGCTCAGCGAATAGTGCGTGGTCTGAGTTCTCGTCCCTCACATTGTTGCCCTGGAATACTGTTCTCCCTTTGAATTTTCTTCTGGGATCATTCTCTGGTAATTCTGAGCCTTTTTCATAGCAGGCCTCGAATATCCTACCCAGATGAACCTTCTCTCCCTTTCTTCGGGCCTCCTGAACAATCTTGTGAAGTTCACGTACGAGCTTCTCATCCCATACACCTTTCGTTCTAAGCTTGTTCCATTCGAGATCAAGTGCTTCTTTTGCTTTTGGTGTTCTTGCAACTTCTTCTTTTGAAACGAGCCTCGCCACTGCTGCCCACATCTCGATATCCTGCTTGAATTCGAGGCGCTTGATATGTTGTTCAAGCATCTGCCAGATAGGCTGTCTGTGGGCTTCATTGACGGCCCCCCTGGTTCTGGGCATGCAGGGAACTGCGAACGACTCATCCATCAATACCTTCTTTCTTGCTGGGAGCACCTCCCATTGGCTACCAGATGACCGGAGCGTCGATGCGGCTTTTGATGAGGAACTGGTGACTCCTTCATCTTTCTTTTGTTCTTCCTCACGAATTGCTTTTTCCCTTTGTCTTGGACCCATCATTTTCCAGAGTTCCGAAGGGATGCTTCGTGGCCGCTTCGAACCTTTGTAGGTCTTTACAAGCCTTACTCCGTCATAGTGATAACCATCCGGTACGATCGACCCGTCGGGCATAGTCTCCCCAGGTTCGCGAGGCTCAGCGCTGGACTTCTTCATCTCGACGTCAACTGGCGGCTCCTTCTCCTGGGCAGATTCCACTACGGGGTCAGGCGCGATGGATGGTGTGTACTCCAAATCAGATTGTTGTGGAATGATCGGATCGGGTACAGGAGGGATCACACGATCAGCAATTGGTTCTGGAGGTGGCTCAAGGCTGTCTGCTTTTGCTTTCAGCGGAAACACATGGGTTTCAGAGGGCAACTCCAATCGCTTGGTGCGTTGAATGACAACGCTGCCATGCTCCAAATGGTAGTCGATGGCTTCAAGCTTCGTGACAAGATACTCCCCTCTCCACACAAAACCTGGCTGAATGTGATATCCTAGAAATACTCCTTCATTCGAGGTTGGTGAAAGCTTGCCTGCAGTGTTGTCTGCCCTATCAGGGTTGTTCCAGAATAACACTTTGGCACCGAAAGGAATGCACATCCCGTCGAACTCCGTACCGAACCTCAATGACCATGGACTGTCCCCCCCTGACAACTGCGGGTTAGCGTTGACGGCTATGGCAAAATGCTGCATCGCCATCGGCCACATGCGCAAAGGCATCCCTGCTTGCGCAAGGTTGGACCGAGCCCCCTCCAGCATTTGTCGTATTTCGCGTTCCACGAACGACTTGCTAGAGTCCACGTACTCTATTGACGTTTGATGCCTATAGCCAAGTTCCTTAATGGCGGCCTTCAATTCCCGACTATTTTCCGTGTAGATCACTTCAACCTCATCCTTTCCGTTGACAAAGTGGTTGATGGCAAAAGTGCAATCTTCGGCAAATCGAGATTGGCTCGGGTACACATACCGGAACTGCATATGGATGTCTTTAATGACCAACGCGACCTTCTCACCTTTCATGCCTTCTTCTACGTTTGCCTCAATGAGCACGTGGTCGGCAATGATGTGGTCTCCGAACCGAGTTGTGTCAACCCTTGCTTGTCCGCCCTTAGACCTGGCGTATGGTGCGAGCATACGCGCCCTTTGGCACGTGCGGCAGAATGGGTTCTTTGGGAAGTGAAGAAATTGGTGCTTGGACGACTGGGCTTCGACGATGAGGTCGGCTGACTTTCTGCTCCTCACCGCTACTACCTCCTCGTCATCTGGATTCACACCTTCATCAATTCCCTCTTCTTCGTCCCTGATAGGCTTGGAAACGCCGGGCAAAGCTAAAAGCTTGCGAACCTTGGCTGGCTTAAAAGACTTTGTGCTGACAACTGGGCATGAATCATCCAAAATGGGAACATGACCATCAACTTTCAGGACGACTGCTTTTCCATCTGGACGGACAAGGAACGGTGACGACCCTGCCGGCCAAACGAAGCTGTACCCCTGATCCATACATCTTGTGCCAACCGAAAGGACCGACGGTGTTTGATATGTAAGGAGTGATCGACCCTGGCAGTGTGTTGAGATCAATTTCAGCAACTGCATTAGACTGTGTTGAACCATTCGCTGTGATGAAGCTGATCGGCTGTTCCGTGCTACGCCTATTGTAAGCTCCGACTTGGGACAACATGGACTCGCTAATCAGGTCCTGCTCGCTTCCAGAGTCGATGAGCCATTGATGGCGACCTTTTGGCGCAGGCGTGGCGACGGTTGGTGGCATCAACACGATATTGATCTTGCATGGTGCTAGCAGATTCCTACAACACTTGCAAGTCAGACTTTCAAGGTCATCAACGCAATTGAAACCACATGATGGTTGAACCAGATTTCCGAACTGCTTCGCAGCCTCTTGCAATTTTCTGGCTGCCGTTTTGGCATTCAACACATGGATTGGGTCCGACTTCTTTGCTGCTTCGGCAGTAGTGAGGACATCGTCATACTTCCTAGGACCGTGAACGACTGGGTTGCACCGACCAAAAGCATTTATCTTCTTTACTCCTACCCTTTTGTCGAAGGTAACATGTTTCTCATACTGCGCCACCCTTTCTTTTGTTGGGCTACGATACGAACCGAGCTTGCGGCGAGTAGCGCTGCATGCGTAGCTTGATCGAACACAGGGAGTAGCCGACTTTTTCGGCTTTGGCTCCTTCTTGGGCTTCGGAGAATTTGGCCGAGCTGGGTCCTTCGGAGCAGCTGCACTCTTCTTCTCATGCAGGTACAGACACTTGTCCCCACGGCGGCAATCCCCTCGTGCAAAGTAGATGCATGGAGTCTTTGCCATTTCCTCTTTGTTGAGCTTTTTCTTCGGGTCACGACTGGGCACACGAGGTGTCCTTTGTCTTGAAGGTGATCTATCCTTCTTGTCATGACGGTATGGGCAATCCTTTCCCTTTGCGCACTTCCCTTTCACGAAGTCCCTACATGGAATCTTCTTTTTATCAGGAGTTCTTCCCCTTGGGGGCGTTTTCTCCCTCTTGGCTGGGGGCACCACGGGTAATCCTGCCCTGTCTTTGGGATTGTTCGGCTTTGGCTGATTCTTGTCGACAATTCGATCTCGATTCTCCCTAAGCCTTTCGCGATCGATCAGGTCTCGGATGGCTTTCACAAGGAACGAGTACGTTTTACTTGGGTCACCTTCCTTTGCCCGATCATAGGTGTCAATGTCATACTTGAGTAGCGTGCTAGGACGGATCTGACGGAGCAAAACATCACGAAGGACTGTTTCTTCGGGCTCCTTCTTCATACCGGCCAACACAGCATCCCAGCGATTGATGAATTTCTTGAGGTCAGCAATTGTATCTCCAAACTTCGCTACCTTTAAAAGGTCTTCTAGTGAGTAGAGAGTACCTGCCTCCTCAGACGTTTTGAAGTAGTCATCAAACATGAGAAGTACTGTTCGACCTCTGGTTTGATTTCCTTTCTTCGCTTGCTCTTCCTTATGGTTAAGGATTCTATTTCCCAGGTCGCCGCGGGCTGACTTGGTGAGAGCAGCGGTGAGCTTCGTGTCCAAGGTCACGAACTTTCTTGGGTTTTGGAGCTTTGCCTCGAGTTCAGCACGTGAGGGTTTCGGATCCCAAACCTCGATAATCCACTCCCATGCTTCATCGGGCTTGTCAGACGACGATCGAACGAGCTCACGGACCAAATTCTTCCATTGACGGTAAGTCTCAGGCGTGGGCATGTCCGGTATGGCAATCGCATCGGCTTCTTTGACCCTTGGTTTGCCTTCATCATCTTTCTTGGACTTCATTTCTCTGAGTAGCTCCGCGAGGCCACTCATCAGCGCGGTGGCATCGCCTGAAGAAGCCGGGACTTTGCCATCGACTCCTCCATCGCCAACGTGAGACATACGTTCGTCGGCCGTTTCACGAGCGTCGACGAATTGTTCGTCCTTGCCTTGGGCAGGCTCCAACGCTGCAGGGAGTGGTGCTGTCGCAGTCGCTCTCGACGGATAGAAATCACCAAGTTTCTGGGCAAACTTTGCGTCTAGCCTCGCCTTCCAATCGATCTCTATCGGTTGGGGCAAAGCCTCACGGCCTGCTGGCTCGGACAGCACTGGCGTTGCTGTACCAGGCAGGTGTTGCGGCGCTTCAGCTTCATGCCCTGGGATCAGTCCGTCGAGTTGGTCTTGCAGTAATGCATTGGTCTCTGATGCCTTTTGCAATTCCTGTTCAAGACGTTCTTTCTGCTCAGCCCACTCGGTCTCCATGCTTTGGTGTTGCCTACGTTCTTCTTCAAGGAGTGCTCTAGCTTTGTTAGATGCATCCTCTACCATTTTCTCGAACATAGATTCCAGCTCCCTCATCTTATCGTTCATCTTCTGTATATGAAGTTTCTCTGCTTCTGCCTTCTGCTCCGACATTCTCTTTTGATGTAGGCTGTCCGCGCTAGCGACCTTGGCCTGACTTTCAGCCAACTGTCCTTCTAGTAAGTTGATTCGACCTTGCATGGCAAGAATCTGCTTGTTGCAGACTTCCCTTGCCTGATCGATTGCAATCCTACATTGCGAGCCTAAGGCTTGGATCGTTGATTGCATGATCTCTCGATGCCTTTGCTCTGCTTCGAAGCGAACGGCTTCCTCATTTCCTGAGGCAATCTGGTGAACATTGTTCTGAATGAACTGGAAATATGCCGTGACGCCTTCAGATCCCATGACAACGTCTTCGGGCACGAGGTTGCCCCCGGCGGCCTGTGTAGGATCGCCGGCGTATGGGATGAGGGCGAGCGCGGCATTCACACCATCGTCTGTAGCCATGGCAGAGGCTACGGCTGATAACCTGTATTTTCAGGCTCAACCACTAAAATACAGTCAAATTCCGCTAAGCTGCAACTGCTAGCGCTCCTTTTTGTCGCGATGAGCTGCGTGCTTGAGCCAAGAATTGGCATTGTGCGTAAAAGCTTAGCTTTAGGTGATGTATTTCAACAAACAGAAAACCACTGCCATCCACTGCCATCCATTCAGCCAGCCTGAAAGGAGGGTACTTCAGATGTTGATCCCAGCTCCTGGAGGGCGTAAAGCAGCCTAAAGCATCATCTCCACCCCTTTCGCAAAAATGACAAACGCAGGTGGGCTACTATTGGGCTTTGGGGCACTGAAACTGACAGGCAGTGGACAGTGGTTCACTGGGTGGCTGGAAGTTCCATGTAGCTTCTCCCACCAGAATCGCACGGCTGTATCACGCATGACGTGCCCAGCTTCTGCTTCAATCAGCATCTGATCTTGACTTTCTACTGTGATTGAAAGCTAGGCAGTGAATAAATTGAACTATACATACTGGCCCTTTATCAAAGCAGGATGCTCAGCAGCGGATAGCATCTCGACGTGAAGGACTGATCGGTGCCGAGCCAGTGACCAGTGACCAGTGACGTGAAGCCCCTCTTTTGACATCTGTTAAGTCCCTTCTTCCAAGGCCCTGCTTTAGTTTGGCATTCTTTTGTTGGCTTTAGAGTTCGGTCGAAGAAACCACAGAACACCGAGCAGTCCTGCAGGTTGCCTTCAGACCGCTCCTCAATGATGCCCTTGCAGGGTGCGGGCTAAACACGGCCAATCACCGGACGATTTCCAGTTCGTTGCGACGCACAAAAAGCCGCGACCTGCGACCTGGGAATGTGACGTCTGGGGCGGGGGGGGGGGGGGGAACAAATGGGAACAGTGGCGCCACGCCTCCAACGGCGGATGCTTCTTTGGCTTCCACATCTTTGTTGCCAGCTGCTGAAACAGCTGCATGGGCGTCCGAGTCCTTAGTTCCGTGTCGCAGTAATTCGTTCTTACCGTATATATACCTTGCTGTTTTGCTGACTTTCCTGGGTCGCAGCTCCTTGACACTAACTTTGAATTCACTACAAAGGTTCTACGGGCCATCTGGTGGTGCAGCTCTGTGCAACTCAACCAGCCAATGCCTACCAGGACCACAGCACCCAAGCAGCGACCGTAACGCCCCTTCACTTCCCAAACCAATGTGCCATCCCCCAGAAGTGAACTGTGCACATATAAAGCCACGAGGCCTCAACAATGATTCTCTTTACAAGAAATCCCAAATTATGATTAAGTAATACAATATGAGTTGATTGCACATAAACTTCAGCTAGGTCTCTCCTTCTTCTGCCTCTTGGCTTCCGTCTCCTCTCCTGACGAAGGAAAACAACAACTGACACAATCGCCATACCTGTGTGGTGTCTGCTCCGTGGACAAATTGGGCCCGGACCAAGGCATGCGGTCCAACCAGTAGGGAGCACGTAAAGTCCCGTTTCAAGTTTCAAGTAGCCTTCTAGGGAGGGTTTCTGACAATAGATACACACCACACACACACACACACACACTGAGACTTGACTCTGGTTTTTAATGAGTAGAACAGTCCCAAGAGATGTTGACTTATGTGACTTACAATCGTTTGAGGTCATCTGAAGAGATCTTCACGACTTCGCTTTGGTTCTGCAAACTCTCCAGGAGTTCCCTCGCGGTGGTTTCACCGACTGGGCTCCGCCTGGGCTGAGTCCACCCTCCGTCTGTCCTGTTGACCGACGCTTGATCCCCAAAGCAGCCAGGAGATCGTACCTCCAAGCCAGGCGATAGATGAAGAGACTTGTGGGATGATGCATGATGATACACTTCTCAGATAGGGTCCAAATGTTTTTTTTTTTTTTGCATGTTCATCATCATCTTCATCACCATGATCATCTTCTACACCCTGGAAGACTAACATGGAACCTGAAAACCCCTGGTTGGTAGAGGAAAACGTCTTCCATGGGACCATTGTCAGGGTCTATGTTAGTTTTCGGGAGTGTAACCTCAGAAAATCCCTGCCACAGTCGAAATTGTGCTTCGACTGGGTCACTGTTGCAGGCCAGGAGCTTTCGACCCACCTTGCAAAAGGATGCAAGCTCGGTTGGTCAAGCTCGTACATGACAAACGAGTGTTCACAAAGAGTGGTTGCACCAGGTAACAGGAGCGATTGGAATGGTTGCACCATGTTGCACCCGTATGGTAGGAGTAGCTCTGGCAGGTTGAACAACTTGGTTCTGCGAACATTTAAAGGGACCTTATTGTGGTCCCTTAAGTAGGGGAGCCTCTTGTCGCTAGATTGGTCACGCGGCTGAACTGGTGTATTGTTTTCAACAAACAACATCACACAACAATCTGTCATATACATGGTATTCTGAGTTGGGGGACAATGTTCACCTGAGCAGCAATTGAGCGGATAGGGATGGATCGGGAAGTTTCATCATACGAGAAACAAAGAACAACACACAAAACTGATGGATCGACCAGTCCTCCACTTTGGGCATACCCTAGTGCATAACAACTGTCCAAGCCACCGACAAACTGAATCTATTCCCGTGTCCCCTTTTCATGCTTGACATGAGACCCAGTCATCCTGGATTGGAAAAGGGCTGAACACAGTATCTGAAGGGCTCCGGGCTCAATAATACTTACTTGGCATGGGCCATAGGGGTATATATCCACCCACTTCTTTCAAAGGCTTCACTTTTGTGTACTGATCTGGTGACTTCTCTGACTTCAAACCCGACATTTTCTGAGTGGATAGGCCGGGATATGAGTGGATACGGGCGACAAAGACTCCAGCCTGAAAACTGCACCCAATGATTCAAGACCACTCCTTCGCAAACACGCCCCATCTACACCTTAATGAACAAGCCAACCAAGCGTCAAAATGACCCTCAAAGTTGACTATCCTTCCAATCTGAAACCTCGTACCTGATTTGAAGGCTCCAATTACGCTGCTTCTACTGGAATTGAACACCCAGCAACACCATGTGTCTCCCATCACAAACACATTCAACCGACACTCCCACCTGATTCCTGAATCTTTGGAACCTGAAGTCTGCGGGAATGGAGACTTCAATGTATCTTCAAGCATCACCGGCATCAAAATCGATGCTTGGGGAACGTCTGCCGCTGATCCCACTGATCCCACCACATTGCATTGCTTCTCTAGCCCGCTGTCCCTTCTTTTCTTAGATTCAAGCTGGCTGCCTCGTGAGGGTAGGGATTTTTATTCAACATGCCATCTGGGGTCTTGGCCGGTGTTGAGAAACACTGCGAAACCACTGTTAAACAACAAAACAACACACTCCATTTGGGGACATGTGTTCTGTCAAAACAACACACCAACTATTTTGGGACATGTTCAACTTCAACCCTCGAAGTTTACTGAGCCAGTGACCTTCTTCACAGCTGTGGGAGGTCGATCCACCTCAAAGCGTTCCATCCGTGAAAACACAGCAGGTCGGCCGAGCTGACAGTCGGACCCCCCCCAAAAGCGATCCAATGGGGGTATCTGATGGTAGCTGTAGCATGCTGTAGCACAGTTTGAAGCACACTTGGAGCCCTGAAATCTGAACTCAGGACCTGGTCCTGTACTGGGCACGGTCTGCTTGAAACGCCCAGTGAGTCCCTCGAGTCAAGCACGAAAAACGCTTTTTGCGAAGCAGTGGACGTACTATGAAGTACCACTTTTCCGCCAGATGGAACGCGTGATTCTTCTGGTCCAGTTGCAAAGGTATCGCCAAAGCTGTGCGATGCAAATGGTGAGTTCTCCCAACCAACCTTCAAAGCGGGACTCAGTGACTTTGCAGTCATATCCCACTCGTCCTTGGACTTCCGCGAAGCTTTGAGAGAGGGACTCCAACACCTGCGAACTGATCGGAGCTTCTCCTGTTCCTGTCCACAGAAGCAGCTGGCTGGCCGGTTTGCGCTGAAGCAACTCGATGAGGGGTCTTGGATTCCGCAGTGCCAAGCGGGCGCTCGCCGCAAAAACCACACCGTGCAAAGGAAGAGCTTGACAAACCTTCAACATAGAAGACATATCTTCCAAACTATAGGACTCAAATCCTGTCGAAACCCTCCATCCCAAGCTCAACGGCACTCCAGGGCAATGCGTCAGAACAGCTTCCACGAACTCCTCCGCTGGGATGGGGCATGACTCACCTCGGCGGTTGGGACCTGGCAAGATGTCAGCATTGATCCAAACTGCTCGTGCCCTGACATGCCCTGACCGCGCAGAACAAAAGCGGCGCTGGCTGGCAGTCACGGTGGGGAGACAGAGTTGTAAGGACTTCAAGTCTTTAAAGTCCAGCTTCACATGGTGTCGAGCTTCTGACAGGCACGCGTCCCAAAAGTCATTGAAAGACAAGTCGGAAGTGCGATTGGGAGGGTGTGCCATGATCGGTATCAGCTCGGACGTGCCCACACGTCCCATCAAAATATCAGCTTCGATGGCGGTGACCGTGGGATCTTGAAGCGCTGTCTTCAAGCTGCTTCGGCTGCAGCAGGAATGCGCCCAAACCTGCTGTGGTGAGGGAAGAGGCGTCCATTCAACATCCATTGGTCTCCGAGGTTGGAAAGAAAGCGAATTGAAACTTCTATTTGCCCAAGTCTTGTAGACACTGTACTGACTTTGATCTAGGCATGGCTCAAAGATAGGACATCCCCTTTTGGACCACAACTTGTGGAGCTTCCTTACAAGTAGTAGTTCGCTTACATCAACCTCAAACGTATGTTTCGATGATTTAGGTCACCAGTCCTCCTGGAATTCCTTGTTGTGCATTTCCCTCTCTTGAGGTTTCGCCTCTCAACCTCCATGGAATCCTAAGGCCATACCAGCTGCACACCCATGAAATGCAGTCTTTTCAAGCGTTGGTGGCAACGGAAACCGCTGACAAGCGGGCTTTCGTGCTCCTGGTGAATCGAGGGGGTTCTGGCGTATGGTGTTGGATCTGTTCAGAACTGGATCTCAATAGCATGCTCATTAGGGACAACACCAAGGCCACCAAGGATGTGATAAAAATGGACAACACATCTGAACGAGCAGCAAGATTCTCTTGGAGCATAGCTAACAAGACATCCTGCATCTAAGACCACCGAACTGCGTCTTCAAAACGGTCGCACACTCGTCTCCAGAACGGTTGGAACGGTCGTGTCCCAGCGGAAAAAAAGAAAACTTCATTGACGCGGACGTCTGAAGCCCTTGGTCATCTTGGTCTTTTCCATGCTTTTGAAACACGTCCTTTGATGCAGAATCTATTTATTTACACGTAAAACATCCGTTGATTCAGCAAACAAAGTGCATGATACTCTTCGGGGCCTTTCGGCATTTCGTCGCTTCGTTTGTTCGTCCATTTGTGGTTTTCCCATGTTTTCCCTCATTCCCCACGTTCTGTGTGTTCGAGCTCGAAGAGTTGGGGCCCCGACGAGCCCACGAGCGCCAGATGCCTTCGAGACCTGTGCGTGCTTGCCGAAACTGCTGTGGCCATGTCTTAAACAGCTTGTGGTCGTGCTTGCCGAAACATCGCGGCTTTTGGTCCCCTGCTAGCTCTTACCGGGTTCCCAGTTTTGTGAGGAGGCCTTCTGGGTTCCTGCCTCCCGCGACCTATCGGTCTGGACACAGCTAGTAGATTGTATTGTTACATCAGCATTACGTCAGGCATAGCACCGGCATTACGCACCTGGCAGGCTCGGGACCATTTCTTTTTCATATGTTTTCACCCAGTGCATAAAGATGCATCAAGTGTTTTATCTCTAGAATCACTCATTGGTAAGCTGAAACCAGCCACTCACCTTTACCTTTCCTGCCGCCATGACGCCCGACTGAAATCATCACTGTAGGACAAACACCTCTTCAGTGGCAGCTAAATCGTCACTAGGTATTGAATCATATCATTATATAGCTCAATCTTCTGTTGTACCAGGTGAGCAATTGCCCAACTTCGTGGTTCCGTTGTTGTCTGGTGTTTGGACTGGTCGCCATCTTCCCAAACTCACGAGACTTGTTGGACTTTTCTCCATCCAATGATAACTCTCGTCTCTGTGATCCCTAGAACCACGAATTTGTCTGAATTCACCCAGGTTTCATGAAGGCTGGAGACATCTACTGTAGCCGTTGTCCAAGCACTATGGTCCAATGCTCCGTGCACGTGTCCGCCTTCGGCAGCTGCGAGGCGAGAATGGGGTCCTGTCGGTGAAAACCAGCCCCTCGAGACCTGTGGGGCCGAGCCCGCGGGAGTGGTAGCTCCGGCACATGAAGCGGATCTATGATCGGACCGTTGGGCTCCAGGGGTCAACCGACCAAGGAGGACGTGCCGGAGCAAGAGACCCTCCCGGAGCATGAGGAGTTGCATTGGCTGTTCATGTTTCCTTTGACTCATCACTTTGGGTGATACAGTACATTTTTCTTGACTAGCGAAATGGTGGTGTCTGTAATGAAAACAATCATGAGTAATATAACTGAGTCCCGGTGCCAAACCACCTGAAGCTCGGGCGGAACACTCACCCCCCCACCACCGCCCGGGCGGTCAGTCCTCTGGCAGCTCACCCTCCCAATTCGCGGGGCGCTTCGCCGGTTGAGTCCGCTCATCCTCGCATGCACGGGGGTCGCGCGGGACGTGCGTGCGAAAAATGCATGTCTTTTCAGCACGCGAGGGTCCCGGAGAGATGCTTGGTCTCTGATAAATGCTGGCATATATATGCTTGCATCGGCTGCTTGGAGGAGGAGTTTTTTTTTTTTTTTTGTGACTTTTTAGGATGCTCACAATGTGGGTCAAAACAGGTGTAGGGTTCGCGCATCCACCTGAGGATTTTCAGTAAGGTTTTTTCACCTCCTCCTCGGGGCATGGCATCTTGGGCTGGGGTGACTCCAGGAGCTTCTAAAGAAAACAATAAGTATACAAAAGTAGAACACATAATATATACCACGTATATACAAGTTAATCAACGTCCACCTCAAACATCAAACATCTTGGTGGAGCTCGTGTGTTGGGATATGAGTATCCACATCCCATCAGCTCCAGGCCTCGCATTCCCTGCGCCCGCGCGGGGCCCGGCCCATGGTGCAAAGCGCTGAGAACATCACGGGGAGAAAATTGCGAGGTTGCGGCCACCGAATGCGAATGGGTACTAGTACTATATACTATATACATCTATATACAAGAATATACAAGTTATGAATGCAATCAGACTTGGATTTAGAAAATGTGGATGGGGAATGCATGGGGAACCTCTCAAACATCTTCTTCCAGCAGTGTCAAACTCAAGTGGAGCTGCATTCTTCTTGACTTTTTGCTTGCCTCGAATCAAGGCTTCGTTTAGCAGCTGCCGCATAACTCGTTCTTTTTTGCCACAACACGTATGTGTGGACCGCAAACTATGACTGTTCACGGGTGAAACGCATGGTCTGAGAAACTTCTTGCAAAGGCCTTGTGGCCTGCAATCCTCAATCTGATTCAATGTTCCTTGAGGTTATTTCCGAGGTACCAAGTTCACTTCGGTTGCCAAGGCTTTTTCCTGCCAGGTCAGGAAGAGAGGAGCCACTGAGGGATTTAGGCCTATCGAGCATGAATACAATCTGCAGCCTAAGAAAAGGACATTAAGAACGGTTCAGTCTTCTGACTCACAGTAGAGCTCTGGTTCATCCACTTTGGTCACAGCTCACATTTGGGCCTTCGTTGCAAGAACTCAAACCAGGAGAGGCAGTCAGAACAGGGACGAATCGCCTTCTTTGATTGGCGGGCTGCAGCAATGCCCACTTGCTTTGCCTGTCCACTTTGATATCGCGGCTTGGACAATCAAGGGTGTCGAATGAAAGAGCAATCTGGCAGAAACTAGGTGGCCTCCTGTAACATGACAGTAACTAATGACATCTAATGACTAATTGTCAAGCAAAGGCATTAACTCCACACCTTCAGATCATACACAGTGTAGAAGGCTCTCAAGAAAGGCATGCCAAGCACGAAGATGGCTCCTGCATGCAGGCTGCTCAAACGAAACTTCTCCGAGCCACACTTGGACACTTCTCAGCCTCTGTGAGCCTTCTTTCAGTCGTCGAGTTGTTTCCCAGAGTTGGGGTGCAGTGCGCATGGCATGGCATCACACCACATGCGGCATCTGCCATCCTCGGCCGGTGTCGCCCACCGGCATCAAATGAGCCCAGCAATTTGCCTGAGGATGGGTCAGTTGGAATTGAGGGGTCAGGTGTGGCACCAGTCAACCAAAGCGAATCTGATAAATTGACTGGAGATCAACTCTGTTATTGCGCTCTTGTGCTAGAAGGAACCAATCTCTATCTTTGTACTGTTGTTTTTCTTATTCTTGTTGCGCTTGTTGGCACCATTTCTTTCTTCAGCCGCTGGTCTTCAACAAGCCTCGGGGCTGCGATCCATCCAGTCATCCGCGTCCAGTTCGAAGAGCTTTCCAGAAATCCTCAGATCTGGGTGGCTCGCTGCCCCGAACTCTTCCGCCGAAAAAACGCGCCGCGGAGGTGGACCCAAAAAGAACAGGCACGGCGCGACCAAGGGCAGAGACACGAAGAAGAATCAAGCATAACTTCTTCTTGGCTTCAAAAGGATCAGTGACACTTGATGATGCTGAACTCATCTGGGGAAAAACATGTGCCAATCCCCACACACCATCTTGGGCCGCCGACCAGAATCCAAGCTTTGGGAATGTCACCCCGGGCTTGCAGGCGCGCTCGGTGCCTTCCTGCGAAGCAAAACATTAGATCCAAACTAGATGGATCTTGATGGAATATATTCGGGACACAACCTGGGATCCAGTATTCACTTGGTGTGGCTCGATTTCTTCGATCAGCAGCAGTGCTGGAATCAATCTGCACAATCTGCGCTGATTGAGAGGAAACTATAGAACGATTCGGAAAACCATGGATCTGGGCGATGAAGCATCATAGCACACCCGCCAACTTTACATAACCTTGTCTCCTGGACTTGGCTCCACATAAAGGGACCCCAAAATACAAGACAGTGATGCCCAAGCTGAACAAAGTCCACCAATGAGTTGCCATACATTTGCTTCCCATGTCTGGCAGGTGAAGCCATGAAATCATCGCCTTGAAGTTCAAGCCCGCGAGTAAGGCGTTCACATCGTGCTTGGGCCCCATCCTGGACAGCCAAGTCGCAACCCTTCTCGTTGAATCACCGGTGGGAGACCACTGCAGGTGGGAAGGAAGTGGTGGTCGGAGCTCGAGCAATGTTGCAAGGATCTCAAGACGCTCGTGATCGGTTTATGTCTAGCAACCGTCTTGCATACAGTATACTGTCCACTGTATGCACTTCCCATGGAGCCTGTTTCAACCACCACATATTTCTGCTACTACCCTCATCTACTCTTCAGAACTCTGTGATCATCCAACTTGATCCATCGGCTGGCGTTGGACATCGGGTAGACATCCAGGAACAAGCTACTAGTAGCAAAGGGCATCGCTACTAGGACCTAGGACCAAGAAGCTACTAGCGGCTCCTGGCCATACTACTAGGAACAAGGACGCTACTAGTATGGCACATTCACCCCAATTCTCTGCCAACCCCAGTCCAAGGCACAGGAGTGAGCTCCCGGTGTCTAGCACACCTTGACATCCCTTCGCGCCATATTTCTTGCCTTTGCAGTGCCCCAAGGCTGGCTGTCTGGAGTAGGGCTTTGCTTGCACATGGGGGTGACCAGGGGATGATCTCACTGGTGGAACCTTTCAACGCGAAGGCCAAGCCTATGAATACGGGCGGATGCCAAGCGCTTTCGCCGGAGGGCGGCTTTCGATGTGCGGCCATGACACACGTGCCGGTGCGTTTCCCGTCAATGGTGACGTCATCGATTTGGATTTGCCAATAGCCTGCGGACAAAAGCTGAGCCTCCGAGCCTCTGAGTTGAAACAAGAATCTCAGAATGACTGGCTCAAGACATAAGAAATCTCAAATGCATCCATGAGACAGGGCTGTTCACATGGCTCAAGTCTGCTCGCGCTCTCTCTCGCTCTCTCCCTCTCTCTCGCGGCCTTCTTGCGAAACATTTACCCAGTGAAGGTTTGACCTCAGTCAATGGCCGGTGGAGGCGTACTCCGAAACGCATGTTGGAGGCGAACCTCGGGACAAATGGGACGTTTCACTGGTTGGATACACTCAGCCTGGCCTTAGTGCCTTGGACGTAAGGCTGGTACCAGATTTGGGTGCACCCTGAACATTGGTTGGGGTCTATGGTGCACAGGACCTTGAATCCATTTTCCAGTTTCAATCTTGACTGAAGATTGATTCAAGGGGGGCCCTATACATCTCTTTGGCCCTTTTGCATCTATCACGCAAGGTTTCACTTTGGCCGTTTTTGTCTCTCCTATCTTGTAATTGTTTTCATGGTTTTTCCGGTCGGCACCGAAACCATCAGCTGCTGCGGATGCCTCGTCTGACGTCCCCGGTGGCCTCAGGTGCCCGGACGCCATCCGCTCCGGGCGGATGCTCCCGAAGGTGATCTCTGCCTCGTCCTCGAAGCGGCGCCTCAGAACAGTGGTTGCCAATGCACCAAAGGAGGCGAAAGGATGATGGAGAATCAGCAACTGAGCCAAATTCCAACATATTTCCAACCTGGTAGAAGTTGTCTTTTGTTGGGAATTCATGAGAATTCCGGAATTCTAGCTTCTTCATCCCTAAAACGGACCACTGATCTGGCTAGAGGTGAAGACGCAACTGAATCCGGACGTGCAGTTTATGGGATCTCATCACAAGTACTACTGCAAGTAGCCGTGCACCCATTGAATACTCATAAAGAAAACTCCTTGGCTTCAAAGACCAGTTCATCCAGCTTCTCCAACTCCGTTCCAACTACCTGTCCAGTCGCTCCACCCCGACCCACACATCGCCAAGACACCCAAGGTACACAGCGAAGATGGGTTTCTTCAGAACTGTCCCTCGCAAGTCTCCGGGCAGCGGTGGCGATTCCAGTCTATGTTCAGCTCATGAGTTCCTCCCTCCAACAAATATAAAAACATATAATGCAGTATATTTATCCGGAACCGGTGGGTTCACGTCAAGCATCCACACGCATGAAGCTTGTTACTTCCCTACATCCGTGCTAAATTGACCCCATATTTATCTACATATAAACAGTTATAACCATCCCCGTTTCGTCCGGAATGCACTTCAAATTCCACTGAACACCCATGAGTCGAATGGTTAACCATGGTTGAACAACCTGCATCTTATCGGAACACCTTGAATTCGCGTCTATGCAAGGTGTAGATTCTCATGAAACAAAAGGACCCGTCTATCCATTTGGGTGACCCTGTTTTCGCCCATGTCACTTGCGACCTTGGAACATTTTGTGGAGGATGTTGAACTCCGGGTGGTCGCTGAGAGACTGCCGTGGTCGGAAACCGGAGAGGGTTTCTTTCATGGGGGGTGGAGCACTTGCGTCCAAATGCACTCGTCCGAGAAAACATGAAACATATAGATCACATATAAACACAATAGGATATAAATTTGTTTTCATTTGGATTGTTCCATTCTGCATGAAGTTTTTGCAACACAATGACACAACAGCTGGTGTGCTTTCTTTGCTAGAAACAAGTGGGATAAGCCACAACATGAAGAGATGCACTCTCAGATTGTGCGGGTGATGGTGACATCTCCTTTCTCCTCAAGAGTCACATGTCATGCCCTTCCCATCATCTTTGATAGCAAATGGCTCCAACATGGAAAAAAAACAGAATGGGTGTGCTTCAACTGGGAGACCCTCCAATTCCAGGTTCAGGATCAACAGGAAATCATGCAGAGCATCAAGACGAACTATATTCAGAGAGGAGATAAAATTGTACAAAATGAATATTACTGTGATCTGCGCGTCAAGGTCCGCCAACTGCTGCGCTCACCATGAAACCCGCAATGCGCGAATTCCATTTCATCTACATACAGTATCAAAGCGCTGTGCCGGAAATCCACAAAGTGTTGCGCCACGAAAAGTCTGCGCATCATGGTCCGCTAAATCCTGTGCCAACCAGTGAAAGCTACACAGTCCACAGCACGATACACTTCCACAAAATCTACATTTTGATACATTTTGCATCATTTCGCAGTCCACACAGTGCTGCGCCTGCCACGAAATCTGCAAGTCAACGCAAAGCGCTGCAGAGTCGTGGCCCGGGAAACTAAAAATGCAAAGGCATGCGCCGCCCGCGTCCTTACTTTCTACCTTGTGTGTTATCTGCAAAGGGCTAGACGTCTTTGCCGCCGGCGTCTGTGAAGGGCCACACGGAGGTCATGAGTGGTCACTATATATTGGGGACATCACGGGCGGTTCTGCTCAGCTGCCTCTTCAGGAACCCCTGCCCCAAGACCTAGTGACCTAGTGGCAAACATTGGCCCGGAGCAGTCCGATTGATGGCATTCACGAAGGAATGAACAAATAACAGCTTCCCCGCTGCTTCAACTATAACGGAATTGATTCTGTCTATGCACGGCTGAAGGACTTATCATTCAGCCACCTTCTTTGCCAGTTCAGTGCAACTATGCATCTGTTCACATGGCATCACATGGCTACATAGCGAATTCCGCCTTCTGACCCTCAACCCCGTTCGAAGCAAGTCACATCTGCCGAATCAGGCCCAGGGAACCAGGGGACCGGAATATCTTTGCTTGATGCTCTGATTTTTAGTGATTTCTTTAAGCAATACAATACACATCAATACACTCTCACATGCCCAAAGATCCTCCCAAATCCCACTGATCGTGCGAAGAGCAAGTGAATGGCAATTGCTCCGCATGGCCGTCTGTACCACCCATTCTTCCCGTGCCAACGCCTGTGCGAGTCCCAGCACACCATCCCACTCCACCGCAGCAAACGGCTCGTCAGACCTTGGTGAGTTGCTGTTTCTTCGCCTCACTTCGAAGAACACATCATCGCATATCATCGCCATATATGATGTAGAAGTGGACTTTCCATGTGACCCAAGCACATGTAGAAGTGTCAATGCCACTGACTTGCTATGCTCTTCGTTGTGTCCAAAACAAGAGCAAGGGCAACTCCAACACTTAGGATCATTGTCAATATTTCTCCCACGAAAGCAAGTTGTATTGAGAGACATATTTGCAAACCATGAACCATCCGTGGCCATCTCTAACGGTCCTTGAGGATCAAACTCTTCAGTCATCTCCACGAAATCCGCCACGGCACAAGCAGAGCCCAAGCAAACTTTGTCTCGGACAAACCTGACGTGTTGCGGATTCAGCTTGGAGTTGCCCTTACAACTAGTTGTATAAACATGCACTACGTACTTGCGAAGAACCATTTCACCCTGTGAACGATACATAAACAGTACAGCAAATGGATACAAATGGCAGGGGAAGAAAAGAGCTAGGTCTAGGTGTCGGCTCTCAGCATAAATGAGGCGATTGGCACTAGTCACTAGTCTTGTCCAACAAGTTCCTGCTGATCTGGTGTTTCCTTTGCCCTCGGGCTATTTCTCTTAGTCCTCCTTTGGCTCTCTCCAGGAAGGGTACTGTAAGATCTGTAAGGTGATGTAGCTCACAGTGTCAAGGCTACAGCACTGGCGGTCCAGTACCTGTAGAGTTGAGTATAGTTGAATGTACAAAGGAATCCCTTAGAAATGGCCATTGAACATGCAAAACCTTGCAGCGCCTGGGTCCTGATTTTTATCCAAACGAAGAGTCACGATTTTCACGAACATTTTACCAAGAGATCCACCTCTCCTGCTGTTTGGAGGTGATTACTGTATGTTGGCGGTCCATCACTCCCGACACAACCCCCATCCACCGCATCGCGGCAAATAGTGGCTGAGTGGCTGCCCCACTGCCTCGCCAGCGGCAAAGTTCACCACCTGAGCTGAGCAAAACCATCCAAAGAAAGCCAGGCAAAACCATCCAAAGCCAGCCAAACTTGAAACATCTCAACGCATCCATGCTCCCACCAGACTGACACTTCCATGACATGAACAACAAATGTGCACATTGATTCATTCACCTGTCAGGTTCAAGCTAAATAAAAAACAACCATGTGCGTTCTTCTTTCTATGGGTCAGAGCAAGTGTTTCTATGAGTAATGGCCGGTATAGCAGTACTTGTGTAGCCAGTGCTTTTCCCTGGAAGCCTGGACGCCCTCAAACATCAAACACGGTGGCATCAGGTCCGATTTTGAGACATCTCCGGTTCGTGGAACAGCGCTTGTCTCTCCAAGCTATTGACGCCCAAGCGGTCTCCAAGACCAGGATGACACATGTTTAAGAGGCGAGAGAAGTAGCGCCCCCAAGCAATTCCAGGTCTTGTAAAAATCTGTGACCTTCAACCCCACAACATACCACAACCACTCAAGTCTGTTTATGTGGAGTTCCACCCACGCAGGGGGAGAGAGAGGCGGCCGCATGTTGGATCGCCGGTGTCGGTCGAGCTGCCGTGGTGTCTCGGTCCAGGTCGCTCCTAGCTCTCGTGAAGGGGTCATCGGCCCAGCCTCAGTGACAGCGCTTGCAGAGAATCGGCGTTACGGTTTTATTCACCCATCAAGGTTAAAGTGGGCAAAGAGGAACGGTGGCCTGGAAAAAGGTGGATGTTTGTGAAGGGATGCTGTACTTGATTCACTATTTTGTGTTAATTTTGCGGATTCGGCCTTTTCCAATTCTAGCCTTTAGGCCCGCCTAAGTGGGTACCTGCTTCGCCGGGCAGCATTTGACTTAGTCTGGAATCTGGAACTGGGATGTCAAGCTGTAGCTAAACGTGCTCCTTCTAATGATTGAGGGCATCCGGCAATGCCTCATCACTCACGTCCCTGTAATTTGTGGCCGGCTTGGGGCTGTGTACTCTTCATCGCCTTTGAATCGATGGAACTATCAGAATGAGCTGTTTGGATTTATCTGGCCAAAGTGAAAGAGTGATGAGGATTGCTTCATGAAGCCATGGCAATTGGTCTCAACCTGAGTTTCGCACCAATCGGCACAGCCTCAGACATATGGAGACTCTGTGGACCACAAAATCCAAGGGGGGGGAAGCCCAGGCCCATCAGTATTATAAAGCCCGGTGCTAATCAAACGGCTGGGGCTAGGGGCACATATATATATATATACATACAGTTGTATAGAAATGCTTCTTGAGTCAACGTCTTCTCGCAATAATAATAATAATAATAATCATCATCATCATCAAACTTCATCAATTGAGTCAACTGCGTATCTCCTTCACCAGAACTGCTTTCAGCCCTTCACCGTGCTGCTGTTCTGCTGCAGAAAGGCACGGTGCGCCTTACACGCCTCGGTGAGATGAGGCACTACAGCAACCATTTTGTAAGAAAAATACCATGGACGATAGCACCTCACCGGCGAATTTAAGCGTTCTCCCATGTCATCATCTGTGCATTTCTACTAGTTCGGGATGGCATGGAATGGCCAACACATGCCGAAGCTGCGCACGTCTGCGTTCATCTGGCCTTGCTGTCACATCGGGCAGATGGGAGCATCAGCCTTGGAGGTCTTACTGCATGATGGATCTTTGGAGATCTACCAACCAACGGATTGTGAAGCATTTCTGATATTTTCAAATGAAATATCAGCAAGACGAAGCACTTGCAGGAGTGTTCTGAGGATGCTGACTGCCCACTTCCAGTGTCAAAAATCACCGAGAAAACATGCGGAGGAGTGCCCACCTCAGTCGGTCAGCTCAGGTGCTTCCACAACAACTCCTGTCATTTGAGCTAAGAGGAAGTTTTTTTCAAAGGACCGGATGAACCTCCAAGGCTGCTTTTGGGGGGAAGTTTGTTTCAACCACATGGAGATCCCTATTCTCCATTGTTTTCTTTCCTTTTGAACGATATGGGCTCCCTGGGCCGCCCATCTTGCAGCTCTCCGTAGTACTGTAGGGCATGAACCTGCTGTGCCTGTGTGCCAGTCAGTTCGACAAATCGCACCTCTCACCTCTTTCCTGTGAGGAGATTTGGAGCGGAGAAGATCATCCCATCGCATGGAGCGGATTTTAACACATTTCATTCCGAGAAGAACATTAACATGTGGCCCGCGACTTTGTTCAGCAAATTGCTCCGAGTCCAGCCTTGCCTGGGCTCGCATTCGTGACCTTGGCCATCACTTGTACTTCCCAACACTTGTTGAGTGTATGATTTGATGTTTGAACCCAAACTTGACGTTGTATTCCTCACCATACCTATTCCATTTCTTCGGGCAAAAGCATGTAACTTTGAAGTTTGACTGCAAGTGACTTGGGGGGCTAGAATAGAAAGGCACCAAGAAGCAATCATGACAATCATGACGGGGGATTCCCAAGTCACCCAGGCTCGCATTTAAGATGCGAGGCTTGCGCTGCTCTGGATCGGACCAAAGTTGCGTGTGGCCACGAAAATAAGCAACCAACCCTGAAGCAATACAGTCATCGTCCAGGTTTTTGACCGTTCATATCCCCCAACTACTTGGAAGATCAACTTATCTTTGTCTTGAAGCAGGGGACCTTTGATTTAGCGAATTCAGCACCTACGGATCTTGAATCCACACCCACCTGGCATCTGCTTCACTATTCAATGGGACGCCCAGCAGCACGACGTCATGTTCGACACGATGCTTTAGGCCTGGACCGGCGTCGCGACACATCAGCTCAATGTGAGAGACAACATACTGAGACTTGGCGATGTTTGACCTGTTCAGCGTTTTTTTTAAAACCTGTTTTTGTCTCCGGCTGCGGCTGCTAATCGGTAGTACTAGGCTATAACGGCTATAACCGCCTCACTGCCTCATGACCGATCCAAATGCATCATCTGTGAACCAATGACATACACTCCAAGTCTTCTAGTTGCTCAGAGGGGTCTCTCCCAACCTCTTCATTCTTAACAAAGTCTGCGCAGGACCGCTTTGGAAGGAGGCCCCCCGACGGGGACCAAAGCAACTGCAAGCCCTTGAGTGCCCCGACTCAAAAGGTCGAGTCCGTCCTTTCTGACCTTTGCTCTCCTGAGCCCAGCAAACTTGCGCAGTTGGCACAGCTTTTTTCAATGGACATTTCCACTGGGCATGGTGAGCAACATGTCCGGGAGGAAGTTTTAAACGTTTTGCACGTAGAACCGTAGAACTGTAGAACCAAACCCACATGGGCCTCGTTCAAAGCGAGAAGGGCGCAAGAAAACTCCAAGCACGAAACCTCGTGGAACACCACATGGATAGAAAGTGCATAGAACCATCAAGAAATCAAACAATAGGATATTGCTGCTACAAGTATTGCAAGACGTATACAAACCTTACTAGTGTAAACCGGTGAATCTTCCTGTAACTACTAAGGAGGCCAATCCCTTGCCCCTCTTGCCCCTGAGACCGTGTCTCACTTCTCTTCAAAGAGATCGTCACTCCTGGATTGCGGGATCGCCTCAGACCACCAGTTTCAAGTACACTCAAAAGCTCGATGATGACATACGACAAATTGTACAACCAGTGTTGTTCAAGGATATCAATTTGCGCCCGACATCACCCAACAATTCAACAGGCTAGCAGAAACCTGCCGCTTTGTAGAAAGGTACCATGGACAGCGAGGTACCCTGTCAGGATTCAGAACACATAGACTCTTTTTATGCACTCTCGTAGTCTAGCACTCACTTACAAAGTTTCTAGATTGCCAACAGTCATGTGTCTGAGTAGCTGACAAAGCATCAACCACTGCAAGAAGCAAGCAAACCTGAGGCAAAGCGAATCACCAGTTCCTACAAATTGCACCGGGACCTTGTGAATCAGCGAAGCACTTGATGTTTGGTACAAAGTGCCCCATTCAAAATCATCTGCCACTCAGCCTGCAACCTGAGGCAGCGGCCAAAAGCTTCATTACCTTCATTTCATCTCCTCAATCAATCGCTTGATGTGAGGCGGTGGCACTCGCACTAAGCATGGTACAACGTCCCGTTTTCGCCTGTCTCACCCTGTGTAGTGTTGAGTAAAGTCATGTAAAGTCTACAAAACACACCATCACACCAACTACTTGAGTGACCCCAACATAGATCGACACATCTCTGCCGCATATCCATTCAACATCATATTGAAAGGGTCCTATGACAGCACGACACCAAAACCACGGCCACTATTCCTTAGGACCCGGCAACAAAGTGGGCGGCCCATGCACCCCAGAACCGAGTTCGTTCATTGAACCCGTTGGGCTGTGACAGCAGTGACAACATTTATACAAAAAAATACTCTATGCCGCACATGCCTACTACATGTAAGATTGGCAATATTGACGTTTACCGTTTATATACCTCTTCAAGGTCTTGCTCTATTTCACACGGCCATGGTCCTACAAAGAATTAGCTGCAGACCTTGTTTAAGTTGTTTCGCAGTGTCTGGATGCAGGTTGCTTCAAATTGGCCCCAACCATTACCAAAGGAAAAGCTTGACAGTTTCCTTTTCCTCTTGCGTCCGGTCACTGGGGTTTGTTCTTGAAGGTGCTGCCTCCAAACGGTATTCTTGCGACAAAACTCTACAAGACTTGCGATTTTGCAAAGCCTCAAAAAATTATACGAAGATGTGGTGTCTGGTGTGGCCCAACACTTACTAGAGACATGAAGACGTGGCACGGTGATCCTTTCATGGCAGATGCAATACTGTACGATACTGTGCGCATGTTGGAGGTGTTGGCAATCAATTCTCGTGGCAGGCGCGATGACTTGTGACGTTGCAGCGTTTGGTGGTCATTGCCAGATTGCCGCTTTGCGTGGTGTGTGGAGGTGCTTGGGATTGTGCAACTGATGCGCTCTGCCCTACTTCACTCTGGTAGTGGTCTTGTAAGACTTCCACTTTCCAGTGTCGCTTTGGGAGGTCTCACTGAAATGCTCGTTTTGTAGGCTACATCGTCTCACTTTGACCTAGTCTCGTACGAAACGCTCGTTTTGGGGACTGAGAGTGTCCTGCAAGGGTGTCGCACAACAGTGACCCACTTCTGTGTGCCCTGAAACTCCAAAAGAGCCAAATCAAGAGAAGTCCTTGATCAAGGTCTACAGTAACCTTAATCAATGGGCTTGACGGCTTGATGCTTAATTACTCGATTAGGGTTATATATATAGAAAATACATGAAAATACTCAATTGCTTGCGTTTCAAACGTGTTTGTCAAAAATCAGATTGCATTTTTCATTGATTGATTTCATACAATGTAGTTGTTGTGGTTGGTTGTTGCAACATGGTGCAAAAAGGTCCGTGCAAAACACTTCTGTTCAAAGCGCGGATTTGCAGACGTAATGCCCCACAAAAGCGCTGCACAAGAGTATCCTACAAGAGTCTGGCCCACAAAAGTGTCGTGCAAGAGTGCCCCAAAATGCTCTCCTTCCGAGGCCAACGTGTGCTACCGACCATGGATGTTTACAAGTCCGGATCGTACGCTACTTGTCAAATAGATGGAACCTGGAACCTTTCAAGCGATTCTCATTGTTGGACAATCTATGATTCTGCTGTACTTAATGTATCAATCTATGACAATAGCTTGGAACAAATCTTTGTCTGCAAGGGCTTGGGCGTCTTAGTTTTTCAGGTCAAGGTCGAGGTACCTTTTCTTCGCTCAAGGTGAAGCAGCTTTGGCTTTTGTCGACTTGGGCGAGGTGGCGCCTGCACCCTTTTGAGAGGGCAAGAACCTCGGTGAGAGGCTGAGACAGCATTTGGAGGAAACACGAGGACACCCAGTGCATTGCTTGGCCAAAACTGATGGCATGAACCATGCAATATCAGATGAAAGTCATACGAACGGTTTCTTTTGTGTCTTTGAACTTGTCTTGACTTTCCAAATAGGGCAATGCATGGTATGTCTGAAAATGAGGGGGGCACATTGGCGCCTCAACACCCCTCACCAAACGGGTTGCAGCTTCTTGCCGGTTCATCTTCGCGCTTGCTTGAGGCAAGGACCGTTTGTATTCCGTGATGGCATGCCTTGGCGAGAGAGAGAGAGAGACACACAAAGCATCACCATTGCCTGCGTCTTCCACATTCCAAGTAACATCAACAAACATCAACAGACTAGGTATTTATATAGGTATTTTACATCTTTTGCATTCATTGCATTCATCGTTGTACAGTACCTGTCTTGAACGAGAAACTGTTTCGTTGTAAGTGAAAACTGCCAACTGCAACTTGTCTTTGCGTTACCAGTTGCCATGCTTTCATGCGCACGAATCCAAACGAATCCGAGCCGCTGCTTCTGGACGAAGAGCTGTGACTCGGGTAAATCTCCCAAGTACCTGGCAAAACATGGATTGGATTGAGACTCTTGATTAACAACCCCCACAGTCCTGGATGTTCCATTTCAAATGGGGGGTTTAGTCATCAAGAGTCTACATTACTGTTGGGTTTTGAGAAGAACCGACTGGCAAATGGAGGATGTCAAGTTCCACACGTGGTTTACCACGTTTGTTGGTGTTTACCCATCACCAACAGCAGAGGACCCTGCCACGGACGCGCGTTTCAGGATCTCCGCTCCGGGCACACACCAGGATTTCCGCCGAAGACCGTGAGCGGCGGCACGATGGTGTCTGGAGGTAGAATCTCAGCTTCGCATCGATGACCGCGCGACGATAACAGCCTCATCCCCCATTTTTTCTTTTTTCTCTCTCTCTGTCTCACAGGAGAGACTGTGAACTAGAAGACTAAATGGACTAAATGGACCCTCTCTCTCTCTCACACGACAAAATGGACTGTGAACTAGAAGATACTCCTCCTGGCCCCTTTCTAGGACGTCTCCCAAAACACGATTTCAAGGATTCACAAGCCAGTCAACATATTTGTGTCTTACAATATATTGCCCGTGCCCTAAATAGGTTGGCTGCTGGTTCGGATGCTTTAGGGATCCCGCAGTGTCAGGAAGCACCAAGGAGTTGTCCTCTCAAGGATGCCAAAGGTTAGAACAGAGAGGTGTCTCCGTCACTTGGAACCCGTAATATCTTCAGCATCACATCTGCAACCCTTCCTCCAAGCATTTTTTCAGGGAACCCGTTCTGAAGCTGCAACACGGCACTGAAGGTCCAACGACTTAGCAGTCCTTGAGGATACAGCGTTTGGAAATGATGCAGTTCTCGCCAATATTGACACAGGAGCCTGAGCTGGACAATGGCGACTAGCAAGGATTTGCAAATGGCAACTTACCGCGATGTACAAGGACAGAGCAAGACTACGCACTTCAGTAGCAACAAAGGCAGGCTGCGACTTCTTATTCAACTCTCAGCTACCCACCATATCCAAAAAAAGCTGCTACCCAGCAAGTAAGTTCTTGAAATGTTCCGGTCCTCGCACCCCTGTCTTAGATTCTCCAGTCTCTTATTTCTTTTGCCGCTCCAGTCCAGGACATCCCAATCTCCCTTAACAGAAACAGTCCGACGGTCCCCTGCATTGGGTTGGACATCCTAAGTGATAAACGCGGTATATATATATATTATATATTATGACCGGACATCTCTGGGTACACACTTTGGGCAGCACCCTGCCTTTCTCCACCCGTACATAGGTGACACAACCAGTCACATGCCTTCAGCGTTCACCGCCATCACCCTGTGCCGACAAACAGCCAATGGAGGCTGCGCAAACCACGCTGCCCGCGCCCACCGTCACGTGGTCGCCGATGGTCATCGGGAAGAAGGCGATGCTGCCCTGGAGCCGATCGAGTAGAGTCGTTTCTGTCAGACCTGACCTGAACCGTTGCGTCCCATTGGTCCCAACGTCAGGAGATGTAAGGAGCAATCTTTGCTGACAAACACACGCTCCGGCTTCCAGGAAAATCGTCGTCCGGGCTCCTTGCCTTGTACTTCTTGTGCGACGGTCTCAGGACGCAGTTCTCACCGACGATCACATGTTTGCCTAGCTTGGACGAGAAAACTGTTGCATGACCCACATGCAGTTTGCGCATCTGCCACGCCGGCATAACCGCAAAGGTCAGTTCTTGAACTAGAGAGCCACACTCCGCAATCTACCAAATTAAAACACATCCAGAAAGGCTCAGGCTCACTCACGCCAGGCCTGTTGCTGTTGGAAACTCTACAATCTACATGAACCGACTGCGAAACACCGCAGACCCAAAGACAGCTCCCTCAAAGACAGCTCAATGGCGCCAGGCTGGCCGATCTTCAGCAGTTGGAGATCCCCACGGAGGACCGTACCAGGCCTCATAAAGCAAAGATGAGACAAACCTGTGTCGGAGGAGCAAACCAAACTTTTAGGAGCTGACACACATTGGATGGTTTCTGTAGCCCCAACGGCTGCCACACATGGCATTGCAAAGAAGTGGTCTGGGTACTTCGCCAGTTGCCCATGGAACACATTTCTTAGTCGCCTTCAACATTCAAGGCGAGGATTCCAAACATTTGAGTGACCACACCTGCAATTTGAACCTTTAAGATCTTTGAGAGTCAATCAGTTTATCATATTATGATATATATATACATTATATACAGTATATTTATCATAACAACCAGCATTCCCGACCCCAAAGAGTCTGTTTGTACTCCAACCCAAAAGGCTTACTGGCTTACTCCAAGAAACAGGAACATTTCCCTTCTTGTTGAGTTCATTATCTTATAGTATCTTATCTTCCCTTCCATGCCGTTCACAACCTCGGGGCAACGCTGACCGGTTGGTTGGGGTATCTGGCTTGATTGAACAAATACTTCTTCTGCACTGCCATCCAGCTGGGCCGAGAAGATAGCCATTCGTACAGCGGAAATGGCTTTCCAAGCATGCAACAACTTTGGGAAGCGGTTCCGTTCCCATTATCAACGTCGTATCCTCACTATTCGTATCATCTGATCATGTAGGTAATAATTACAGGACCCAACGATGAGTGTCTTGGCCCATTGGGTGCCCGAACAACCCACCCAAAGAAACTGAATGAAATTGAACCATCGTGAACGGACACTGGAGTCAGTTGAGCATCTGCAGTGACTTCACATGCGACATCCCGCACAATTTCCAACAACCAAATAACAGCTTTGGCTTAACAGACTTAACAGCTATGGGGGTCACGCAGCAAAGCCTTGAATGAGAGAGGAAAGGGCTACATAATATCCTGAGCACCACACTTGATGACAGAGTTGCCAACCAATGTGATGTTCTGCGAACCGCAAAGAACAGAATTTCTGCTCACCTTGGGTGATTTCGGCATGGCAAATGGTTCTGTCTTTGTCTACATGTCGGCAATGTAAGGATTGCGGGGAAAGCAAGTCTTGCTGCTTTGCAGATTGGTGGATGAGTTGGGTAGATCTGGGCAATTTCTGCAAACCTAGCAGCTGAAGCAAGCCTAATTTGAAGACCACTTTGAAGACCCTATTCCTTGAGTGAGCGAGCTCCTGGTACAAGCAGTTGAGCTACACACACACACACAAAACTCCCAAAATGTTTACAGCATGGCCTTGTTTCCAGAGGCTGTCTGGATATAGTCTGCCTTCATCATGGGAGCACTTTCGCAGAAGAAGTCTGAATGGCAGCAACTTCGTGACACGGGAAACACGTCTTGCTCAATACCTTTTCATGCTTTAACAGATGCAGCACATGTGCCGGCAAGTTGGCCCTTGACAACGAAAGGTAGGGACTAAGACCGAAACATTGCCCCCAGTCCTAAACTAGTCACAAAGGGCCACAATGTGTGATACTGTAGCAGGAGCTGTTCAAACACCATCGCAACCGCCGCCTTGTTGTAGTAGATGGGTGGGGCTTCCAGGTCTAGTGCTAAGCCTGACAGGTCCAAATGCATAGTTTCACCGCAAAGACTGAATGGATGAAGAAGGCGCCTGCCTTATTCAGCTATGAAACTTTGGGAGCAAAAACGTGAGTGAAAAACTCGCAAGTGGCGTTCTGTCAGGACCATGCTACCGGTCTGTGGGCTCTTTGAACATGGTCATCTGTCCGTGGTCTGCTGGGAACATAGTGCTCTTGAACAGCGTGTTTGCAAAGCAATCTACTCAATTCACGGTACAGTACAGTTCTTCTCCCAATACTGCTGCATTTATGTCTCACTCAAAAAAAGGCGACAAGACATCCGACCAAGCAAACCCGTGGCGGCGGTCGTTTCATCAGTGCAACCCTACTTTAAACACACACACACACACTCAGATTGACTGCTCAACTGAATGAGCATTCGTTCAGAAAGTGGTTCACCGATGCATCGCTACTAGGAACAAGAACGCTACTAGGGGCTCCTGGCCTTACTACTAGGAGCAAGGACATTACTAGGACCAGGAGCTTTTCCAAGTTTGCTTTTCAAACGACCCTTCAGCACGAGGCGCTCCAATCATCCGCTGTCTCTGCCATGGCATGTGCAAATACAGCTGAGACAGTATTCTTTGCGAATCTGAGGGGATCCCGGACGCTTCTTTTTCATAATGTGGTCACTATGATCCCGCGCCTTTGGGAGATCAACCAGGCCATGTCGTATGCCATGGAACATTGGTAATCATTGGATATCATTGGAATCATTGGTCATCTGTCAACTAATTTGCAGGTCGGCCATATCGTCTGAACTTCTCAATTTTCCTTGTTCACTGTTCTCACTGTTCTTGCGCTTCCAATAGCTCTATCACAGGCTCAAGATCTAGCTGCGAAAGAATGCGACGAGTTTGACTTGAGTTTCTTGTCTTCCAACTGGTATGACTCGGTACAAGACGTAGAATCTTTGGTCTGCAAGCTGACGAAGTGGTGCGCAGCTCTTTCCGTTCGGTTGCTTTGCGGCTTTGGCAAAGAGCTATTCGGCTATTGATGTAGAGCTCCGGTGCGGTGGGCGTGGCCGTTGGTGCTGCATCTGATGCATGATCTGGTGCTATGACGTCAAAGGCCCATCAGCTCACAAATCTCCAAATAGCCAGGAGACCTCGGATTGTGGAATACTGCCGCATGGGTGTTGCTGAAACACCACGGGCCCTTGGCGTTTCATGGCGTTTCCACATCCCACATTCACATACTGGAAGTATATCCCCAAGCTATCGGGCAGCACACCCGGTGCAACACATCAGTCCACCCGGTGCTCAACCGTGCCTCCCAATGAGAATGATACACGGCCTCCCTATGACTTACTTGACTTACTTGCAAATACGGCCAAAACTCAGACCAAGTGAACATGAACAGGACAGAATCACGGTCTGGAGCTCGTTTACACTGGGTTTATTATGTTTATTGGGACAATTGAATGCCTCGAATTGCTCATTTCACACGGAAGGTAGTTGTGTAGCTATCCCTGACTTCCTTCTGGAAAACCAAGGCATGCCGAACATGGACATGACATGAAATGACTTTGGTTTGGCCATCTTTCCAGCAATCAAGTAGACATTTTCTTGTACCCGTAAACTTGGTGCCCACTTTGGGTGGAATCTATTGAATAGTAGCTTCTTGCTACTACTAGTAATGCCCTTGTCACTAGTAGCGATGCACTTGTTGCTCGTAGCTTCTTGTTACTAGTAGTAATGCCCTTGTAATAGATCCATTGAAGCAAGCCACCAGCTTCCATCCTCTTCGATGACCTGCAGCCGTTCTGCAGCCTCACCAGAACAAAGGCCAAGGTATCGAACGGCGCGGCATGAGTGCCGGAGTGGCAACTGGTAAAACGAGATCAAACGAGAAGAACATGGACTCATCGACTTTCTGCATCTGTCCGCATCCTTGCAAAGATTCAACAGAAGCTTCCTTGCAACCGGGAATAGAGATTGGAAGCTACTAACCAACACCCCCTCCCCGACCCGAGGCTCTGGCTGCCTCTTGTTGGCCGTTTGACGCGCTTTTGGGTGAGCAAACCACCGCGACGCTTTTGTAGTTTCCCCGGAAGAAAATGTCCACCCTGCGCTGGATGGTGAAGTGATACCTGCAAGGTCAAGATGTGAGTTGTCTAGCACGCATGTGGAGCTTTCCTCAGTTGCAGCCACAGGCTTTACAACCGGCCTAAAACACCTGTCAATCAAACAGAAGCTACGAGTTCCGGTGCTCCTGGCATCGCTACTAGGAGCAAGGATGCCTTACTACTAGGAACAAGAAGCTACTACTTCCGAAGGATCAATCCAGCGAGTTCTTCCACGCTTCGCTACGGCCTCTCCAAGGCTGTCAGCACATCGGTCAGTCGTGGGGAGGCGTGAACCTGGACGTTTACCAGTCGTGGCGTGTATCTCAAATCCCGGAAGATCTGCTGGCCGTGGCTGGAGAGACTTAGCTATGCTGCTATCATGTGCCATCTTTCTCTCCACCCCAAGAAACCCATCTGGAGTGGTGGTGAAACAAACGTAGCAGCTGAGTCCTTGACCATACAAAAGCTTCCGTTGGGCGAAAGTAACTGGGCTGCTGCCTCAAGCTAGTGTCATGGTGTCACGCACATCTCCAAGTAGCTTTAGATATGCGGGGTTACTTCTGTGCTGTCAAACGTTGTGCAATCCATCCATATCTCAGAGCATTCGGAATTATGAGTCTTTCAAGGACTTTCACACTGTTCTGGTCTGGTCTGTTCTGTAAGCCTCTCCTCCTCTGTTTAGAAAGTAGATAGACATAAAACATCATAAAGCTGTTCTGCTGCTTGGAAGAAGCAAACGACATTCACAAACATGCCTCAGGCAAGGACAGAGCAGAACCTGGTGGTCAGGGTCAGCTCGGCATGTTCTGACTCCAACTGCTAGTCATATTGTATATACCTGAAACATCCTGAAACGTTGCTTTACATGGCCGCCCAACATGAACATCGGGCATGGCCTGCACATTGAATTTGTTTGTCGTGTGTTCTTTTGCATTTTTCCACCCCGATACCGCAGACGGGCGTACTCGGAGACTCCACCACGGAGCTCGTGTCGGCAGTAGGCCTCATCTCGTGTGAAAAATCCGGTGATGAAACGGTGCCGATGGGATAATATCCAGTTCCAACACCTGAGTATTTTTCAAAGCTTGGGCGACCCCTGCTTTAATCTGAAGGAAGGTAGACGGGTAGACTGGACCAACATGAACCAAGAGGTTGAATCAGCCTTTCAACCTTCCAACCTTGTTCCTCCAAGACACTGACAGTCGCAAGAAAACCAGAACCACAACTCTGCATCATTCCGCATGCACGAAAGGCTTGTCCCTGAGGGTTGCACCTTTTGAGAATTCTTTGGCAAGTTGCCGGAGGTGCTTGTGAAGTACCTCAAGGCTTGGGGCAGGGTCTCCCGAGGCCATGCTCGGGCCGTCCCACGGGTCCCGTCCCACGTCCCGGCGGACCGTCCAGGCACCTTTTCGCCTGGACTCAGGGAGTCCGAAGAGTTTCACCGTGCTCCGCGAGACCCCAAACAAATTAAGCAAATACCTAGCTACTAGTAGCGTCCGATCGCTCCTTTCGTAGCGATGCCAGAAGCCCCGTTCGTAGTGTAATGCCAGGAGCCTCCTTCGTAGCTTCTTGTTCCTACTTGGTTCACCCTAAAACCTAAAACCTGTAGTGACCAGTTCACCTTTCTCTGGTTCACCATCCTACCGTCCCTACACCTGAACTGGTCCATTGGCAAAGTGTGATTCCTGAGAAGTTGACATCATATACTCGAAGAACCCATCATGGTTGCCTCTCAGTTGAAACACAACAAACCCCAATCCATTGGCAGCTGGTTAAGAAACTCACATCGACAAAGGCGTTGGGGTGGAATCGAATTGCAAACTCAACTCACGGATCACAATGATTTTAGGGTAACATCACACGAGCAAATTTCGGGACCCTCTCGCCACCAACAAACAGGGGAGCAGGCAGCGGACCGCTGGTTGAACTTTCATGTGTTGGTTCAGTGCCATTCACCACACAATTATACATTGATCATCATCATTGATCATCGATGCTATATATCATTGAAGTATACAACATATTGGTCCAACCATAGATTGCCCAACTGCATTGAGCATTCAACAAAGGTTGGCCCAACACACAAACACACACACACACACACTCCAGGTCCACCAAACTGAATGGCATGTGATGCAGATCAATCGACTGCTCCCCACTCCCCGGCTGCCAAGCCACGGAGGATTCGCCGTGACCAGGTCGAAGTTGGTGCCCAAGGTCTCACGAAACCGACCGCGCGAGCTGGCTATCTCCACTTCTTCCCCGGAAAAAAGCATCGGCAGATATAGGCCCCATCATCTAAGCCAAGCAGAATCATCTATTTGAGCAATGTTCAGTTATATTCAGTTCTTGCAAGTTGACTACCTCAATGTTTTGTGTTTGGACCTCAGAGTCTTCACTGTTGGCTTGCTGCACTCGCTGTGCACAGTGGGACCCTTGGCAGGTTGGGAACCTGCGTGCCCCGCTAGCCACCAACATTCTGTGTAGCGCAGGCTGATAGTACAAGGTGTGGTCAAGTTTGAAGCCCAAATACTTGGCATTGTAAAACAAACTTGAGAAATCTTGAGAACACCTCTATCACACTGAGCTGCGCGGCTCCCGGCTTCAAGTCTATGGCATTTTAATCACTGATCTTGGGCATTGCGCTGTTTTGGTATTTCCTCGAACCAGGCTTTGCTGTGTAGCCTCTGATCTACAAACAACAAACCACTTCATCTACGCCCTTCACTCCAGACCCAACCCAAGCAGCACCTAGTTAACCCTCCTACACTGGTTCCCCGCATCATTCGCGTTTTCCTTCAATTGTGGGGGAAGCACAAACTGGTAATCCCCATTCTTGTAGACCGAGGTCTACCCAGTCGGGAACCGTAGGATGTCATGAGAACATGTCAGGATGTCTCTGAGGATAAACCTGGGAACCCACCGCCTGCAGTGTGGATGGGTCCCGCAGATCACCATGCCTCAGTGAATGGGAGGCTCCGGCGAATGGGAGGAGCACCAAACACCTTCTGCAACATCATCATTCATGGGTTTGGCACACCTGGCATACCTTTTACCATGTGAAGGTAAAACTGGAATTGTAGGAGTCGTGTGCTGGACACAAAGGATCCACTTTCACAAGACCATTTCACCGTCCCGAACACCAAACTGATGGTCGCCAGCATCACCGAAACGCTGGCCTCAAATCCACGGCTTTGACCTGCAGGATTGGTCTGATCTCTGATGCGCAGCTGCTGTGCAGATTCTGATGCTCAAATAACATAGTATCTCTCAGCAAAACATCCAACAACAGCAGCTGAAAAATGGTATGGAAAACGATAAGGAACATACAAACACCGTCTTTCAACCCACCAACCATGTTGTCGCACACCACGGATGACGCACTCCTGCGTTTTATCCGAGATTCAAACACGGCAAACAGCATTAGCTTCGGCCCTGTTGGTTGTTCCACATTGACCGACTTGGTCAAACTTAGGAACCAAACATCCGAAGCCAACTTACAGGAATCCATAGGAGAAACATGAAGAAACGAACAAAAAACCAGAGATTGGAGATCGTTATGCCAGCATGCCTCTTTCAGCACCGGCTGTTTCTCAATGGCTTTCGGTTCCGAAGGTGTGTGGTCGCAAGGCTGAAACTTAGAGGAATTGCTGAAAGGGCACCACACCCAAACCATCCCAAACTTTCCAACCGACATTTCCCATTCCCCGTGTTCTGCCGCCAGGCTGCTCACACCCTAACCTGCCTGCAAGGCCTCCAGCGTCTGCCGGCAGAGCTGAACGCTCACCTCCTGGGCCTGCGTGGGAGGCCCTGTAGAAATCACACACATCATTGGGGTGATAGAAAACATCCTTCCCCAAGAGGATTTCTTTGTATTTCTCTGGGATGCGTACCGGCGTACCAGCAAAAATCATCAACAATTCATGTTTCTTCCTATTTGGTCTGTTCTTTCCCCCAATCCCTTTCCACGTCGATCGCGATATCAAGGTCTGGCTCAGGAAACCGCAGACGTCGCCAGACGTCGCAGAATGTCGCCAAGGCTCTGCATGGTTAACTGCAATCCACTTTTAAGAAGGATATCTGGGGATCGAACTCAAACACAGTTGCTGGTTCCGCCCATGGAGATGCCATCGTCGTTTTCGATGGAACGTGGTCACTCAACCAATGGGCCAAACATGGAGACTGAGGTTCCATTCCGAAGCTAAAGTGTTGTGACATTGCCCTGGCTTTTTCTTCTTGTAATGACCCTGGCACCCTCATTTGCATGCTAGGTTGCTCACTAAAATTATACCAAAAAAAGTGGTGACCATGAACTATGCTGTAACTCCCCCCTCTCATGCCACCCTGCGGGCTCATGGCCACCTCTCAGCCATTTGGGCTTACGGCCACTCTACTCTACGGGTAAACTGAGGGCCTCCAGCATGGTGCACTTGGCCCCTCGAGGCTGTTGTGCAAGCCAGGCCAGGCCTAGGAGGGCCGGCCGGCTGGCCGTTGGGTTGGAACAGGGACGAGTCTTTTTCCTCTCACGGATGGCGTTTTTGTGCTTCAATTATATATCGGAAGGAATCATATAGTTAGGCTTACAAAAATGCTTAATACGTTATCTTAAAGTCATTTTGAAGTTTTGGATCTTTTTAGGTGTTCAACCGCGTCCGAACGCTTTCTCTGGCATCACCACATCTAATCAGCCGTCTCCAAACAGAACTTGAAGGACTTCACTGACCCCAGAAAACATCCAAATCTTGAAAACATACCTACTGCACATACTCAGCTCTTGTGAGTCTCCACATGAATTCTTGATACACCCTTGCTTGGAAATGGAAAGAACTACGAGGTGGCTGAAACCAAATCACTTCAACCCTTTCATATTATGACTCTTCCATTCGGGTTTGGCTCCCGTTCTGTTTGACCCGCGTTTTGTTTACCTATATTTTTTCACACAGGCTGCGCAGGCTGGATCTCCGAAGACTTGGCGATTCTCTGGGCATCCCTGGCCGATACTGCCAATGCCCGAGCCCAAATCTAACCTCAGTAATGGACTGAATTGCCCTCCCTCCAACAATCATGGAAGTGGATGGCATGGCCGCCGGTTGGTGGGAAGACAAGCAGGGTGTTGTCCACGTCCATGTTGGTTGGGGGGAGGGGATGAATTACTCTCCCTCTCACTAACAAAGGAACTTCCAACCCCGATGGTGGGCTGCTATGTCAGAACACCATACCCTACTGCGAGACCCATGTTTTCCCCATTGTTACCTTATGTTACCTTTGCACTTCAAAACCCTGCAACTCTCACACTCCACAGGTGCCTACAAATCTAGACATGTAGAGGGAAGAAGAGGTCCTATGATTGTGAGGTCTGAGGTGTTTTGGTGGACCTAAAGAAATGAAGAAAGGATAGTTAACACCTATCAGAAGAAGCTACAAACTCGGAAATGCTTTTTTCTACCCCAACCCTTCGGTGACCTTGCAGCTTGTGCAGCAAATCTCTCCAATCATCTCTGTCATGCGCAAAAAGCGACTTGGGGGGGGACTTCGGAGATATATTGGAGTTGTCCGAGTCTGGCTTGTCAGAGTTTGTGCACAACCCTCTTTCAAGTTCCCACCTTCGCAAGCGCACAGACCTAAGTGCCCGAGCAAGCGCTGCGCCTTTGGGTCTGCTTGCCAGGCCAAGTAAGCACAAAGGATGTCGTCCGCGCAGTATCTATATCCCTGACATGCACCAAACACCAGGAACGAGAAGGTTTCAGTGTGTGTGGGTGTGTAAAATGTGTTCAAGCCGAAACAGTGGAAGCAAAGCATTGCAAGCAAATCAAAGAAAAGTATGTTGATTGATCACTTGTGGCTGATGTTGGAATGTACAAGCAGGTTCTTTTATTCGATCAAGTGCTTAGAGTGGTGAAGCAAAGCAGATTATCCAGCAGTTCATTCCAAAGGAGAGCTTAGGGAGTGCCCATGACCCAATATTATCCACTCACTTGGGGACTCATTAATCATTCTAGCCTTGCTCTGTACTGGGGACATTGCATCCCCGTGCAGCGGGTGTGTTCTCCAGGCAAAGAAAGTCCACATCATACACACCTGCCGTACTTGAAAGTACGTACTTAATCTTGACATCTGATATATAAAAAGCCCTATACATTTTGTATAACCACTTGTAGCCTTATCTTTTTTTATTTTATCTTTATCGTTATACAACGAATCAGCCATGGTTTGCTAAAATGGGACCACTGCTTACATTTCTCCTAGGTTCTGTTTTTTTTAGACCATCATCTGTTGGCCATCTCATCTACTCTGGCTGGGCACGCTTCTTTCCAATTCTTTCCTGCGGAAAAAAAAACATACGTCCTCATACGTCTGGCAAAATCTTGCAAACATCTTTTGGGACATTTTGAGACATGCCTTAAGTCTTAAGTGCCTCCTTCTACCCAGAGACCTGGGCACACCGCTTGCAACTCACGGCTTCCCACCCGGGCACACCAGGCACACCGTGCCGCAAACCTCGCCTCCCGAAGCTGCGAAATGGACCAGCCGCGACCTGCCCGAGTGAGGCAGGTGGAGCTCGTGTGAAAAGCGGTCGATGTCAATGTGAATGAATACAATTGATCCAAAACGTCGTAAACAGCTGCGACCACAGGTTGCAGGTGGAGACTTTTGGAGACCCTTTGAGGATCCCGGCAGAAACGACTCTTGGTCACCTCACAGTCCTTCACAGAACGAAGACGCGGAACCCGGTGGCGTGAAAGCGGTTTCCTCGTGCCCCTTGTCCCGACTTCCGACGTGAGCTTGAAGGGCTTTTGAGATGTCTTGAGGCGAGCATAAAGGAACGTCCCTTCTCAGTTTCACTCCAAAGGTCACGTATCAGCCAAAATGGAGAGGACATGTTCCTTTGACATGAAAAAAACGAAGGTAAAACAAGGAAGTCCCAAAACTCCGCAGGCAAGCATCCTGGGGCACGTTTCGCCATGTCCCCTGGCCACATGGCACATCGTCCAAGGTCTAAGGGCTCTCGGAATTGAGAGTGACCTGGCAAAGGCCCCCCAAGATCCCCTCCCAAGTCACCCTTCTCACATCTTTCCACCCGCCGACGGGCCATTTCTTCGTCTCTCGCCTTCTGGAAGCACCGAAAAAAAGATAAAAAAAGGTCCTGGTCTCCGGTGTCCCGTTCTGATCCCCATCCTTTTGAAGAACCAAATGCCCAGCGCGTGGTTCGGATGCCTGGCAGCGCAGCAAAGCCCAGGTCAGGCAGTTTCTTTAATGGGAGTGTGAGCAAATGGTTTCACAATACACCCCATGATGCACAGCAACCAGTTGCAGGACAACGTTGTTGAGACCAATCACATCAGTTGCTTGACATCCGTGTGTAGATGAAATTGATGAACAATCATTTTAGATCTTGCTGCAGGTGGTCCGTGCAAACAATGGTCCAGTGCTTGAACCACGATTAGTTAATCCAGAAGAAAGGTTGTGTTTTTCATTGAAAACCAGTTCCTTCCTTGTGCAACGCATGTGTCTCAAGGAGACCTAATTGGGCACACTGGTCTCCGGCCCACACCCATCTTGGGACATCACGCGCGCCGAGAAGAATCTTTGGTGCTTCTGATGCGTCCTGATCCATGCCCGAGGAAGAGATCGCTCGATCAACCCAAAAGACTCGAACATTTGCAAACTTGATGCACTTGGGTCATGACATCACCGTGTCTAATTCAAACAGGAAAATATACATATCTTAGCACATTTTCATTATTGTTCTATTGTATGCAGCTGGAGAGGGGCAGGTGCCTATAAACTGTTCCAGCAGGAAAAACACTATCTCAAAGCAGTTGTTGTTCTCTCGGTGCTTCTGGAAACACCGGTTCCAGAATATGTCTGAAAGGTGCGGGGGACAGGAAGACCATGATTGTCATAGGGCCTGTCATAGGGACAAGAACCCCACCGACCCACGCACATCTACATGTCTTGGGCACTCGCAGGTGAACAGGAGGGGGATAGGACCAACAAAATCAAAACAAGCTATGTGAAGCAGGGGGTAGAGACGCATCGAAAACTACACGCGCCAGGACATTGACAGGATGCTTGCAGCCGCTTGCAACACAAAATCAAAAAGACTTAGGCGAGTGCGTGCAATATTTTGTGTGAGCGATGGGTGCCTGGGTGACCTTTAGATAATCTGTCGTGGTAGGCCCAGCGATTGGCAAAACTAGTGCAGGTTTCGTGGCGCTGGAGGAGGATTGGGGCCAGGGTGCAGCACCTCCCCATACCTCCCCCCCAGAGCGAACCAACCATCAAAAGGCATTAGAACTCAAAAGGTACCACAAAATGGATCACCATCGAAAACTACACACCCGATTGCCTCATCAATGAAGGGCACTCAAAAAGTGACGCAAGGACCAACGCAACCCGAGGCCAGCGGACCAGGACAAGGACCAGGAAAGGGACCGGGGGACCAAATGACTAGACCAAAGGGCCAAAGGACCAGGGGAGGACCAGGGGGCCTACTCAGGTTTACTATTTTTGATCATGTTCTCTTTTTTTGATCCTGTTCTCTTTTCTTTCGATCTAGATGCCAACACAGATATATACAGTATATACATGATTGCATGTGATCCGGCGAGGTCATGAGTCTTGAGACTCTTGACCCGTCTTGGGCTGACAATACCCGACATACATGAACTTGAAACATGTGAGCTGGTCAAACTGTAACGCTGCAAACAACAGAAAGGAACCTCAGAAACCTCCTCCTCTCCCAATGCTGAACCAGGACTGATAGACCCGGATAGACCCGAAGGCTAGAAGGATCTAGAAGGCGAACACATGCGAGAAACAAATACTGTCCTGTGGGTCAGTTACGTTAAAGCATGCCAAGATCCAATCGCACCAGTCAATGTTCTGATTTGGTCGAACTAATCGCAATGAAAAACACTCAACTGACAGAAACGCATGAACATCGGCGTGCATGCATTCACAAACAATCACGAAAAAGAACAAAGAAACGCGACTGGACGACCAAACTTTGCATTCAAAAGGTGGACAAAGTGCAAAGTGATCTGTTGTTTACTCCTCTGCCACACAGCTGCAATGGCAGAACCACAGGCAACCACGCAAGGCAGGGTGGAATGAGCCTTGGGAGTGCTTAGCTGAAGTCAGTGCATTGCATGGGCTCAACATCGGTTTAAATATATATATATATACATACACATCAACATATGCCCTTACGGTTTCCCCGAATTAGTGTTTCAAGTCAGATGTTGCGGAGAGGGTTGGCGTGGTCTGTCTGCCTTCCTCACGTCATCCCAGTCTTTCACCCGTTCTCCATTCATCCTCAGGCTTGGACCGGCCCAGGAGCACGCCTTGGCGCGGCGCAGGCCGACGGCACCACTGGTCCGACAAAGACAGGACCCATCGTCTGGACCGTTCCCGCCCCCCGACCTCTACCAAGAATCACTACGACTGGTCCAACATGACCATTGCTGGCTTAGCGACCCGCAACATCTCCCACAACCCTGTTTTTCCGTGCACCAAGCCTCTGGGATGTACGCCATGTGCACGAGGGCCATCCTAGCCCGCCCCAAAGCAACCGGGACTTTTGCGAGCTACCCAACTGATATGCTTGGCAAAAAACAAGAATGGCAATATACTCGTGCGAACAATGGATATCAATCATACTTACAGCAATCCAGGAATCTTCATTGGTTAAAGTTTGTATAAGGATCTCCCGGTCTCCAGCTGTTTGGATGTTTGAAGGTACGTCCGCCTGGAGTTGCCTGGAGCAACCCAAAGCTTATCTGAACAGCTTTGATCAGAACCCACCCTCTCCAAGTGTGGTCTGCCTTTGGAAGGCGCTGCGAGGCAAGAAGCCAAGGCCATGGCATCATTTCAATCAAGAATCATCTTTAGACGTTAGGAATATTTCGGAAGGATAACATCGCTTCAGTACCGGGTTGTGGAAACTGGGCGGACCCCCAAACAAAAAGCACGTCGGCCAAGCCCTCTGCATGCCCCGCCTACGAATTGCTCGTCCAGTGGGAACCACATCCCGATCATACTTTTGCCCTAAATTGTTGTTGTTCAGGTCATGTGAATGTTCAGCTGAAGCCTAAGCTAAGGTCTGGCACAACACAACAAACAAACCCGTGAGCATGTGTTTGTAACAAAAAGCCCAAATATGTTAGACATGTGACAACTGGGACATTTCCAAAAAACGAGCGTGCAAACCTACACACACACACACACCCCTACACAGACACACACACACACACCCAGCAGACAAATTCCGAGTCCCAAAACTCTGCATCTGGCTGCTTGTTTTGTTCTTGCAAGCATTAACATTCGAGAGCGCTCTCGTAGGTGAGACAAGTCTACAATCTGCTTGTCTTTCTCTCCAAGGCTCTGCAACCATCAGCCGGGATACTGGCATCCCTTGACAGGCTATGACCATAACATATTAATTATCATATCATATCTTATCTTATCTTTGACTTGTGAAGGATTGACTGATTGACTCTGCCATCGACATCTCAGGTGTCTGGACGAACCTATCCAATTTGCTTTGGATTGGGAGCCCTACTTTGGAACGCCCCAGCAGCGTTCGAAGCTACGAAGCGGCGTACGTTGGCGCCACCTGGCAGCGTCGACGCCACCGCGGTCTGCTCCGAAAGCAACAGGACTTCATCTGCATTTCCCATTGAGGCTCCCACTGTGATTCTGATACAACTGTCCACAACCATCCACAACCGATCCCAGCGTCCATCCAAAGGATAGAAAACCGATCCGAAGCGCATCTTTTTGGCGCCACCCCCACAGCGAAACGGGCAAACACCAGGTCACCACGTCGTGAGAAGCGACGACGACTCGACGCCCCGAAAAGATCCCCAAGGACTCGCGTCCTAACCACGGAGCGGTCGGGTGATCGCCTCAGAAATCCAGGAGCGGCGGCTCAGAGATGGGCATTTGTACAACCGCCTCGGCACCACGGTTGGCAGGCTGAAGATGGAAGGCACGGCTGGAGTCTTCAGAGTCCCAGGCAGGGCCGACGTCTTGGGGCTGGTTGAAGGCTCCATGAGAAGCTAAAGGGATGATCCAATGCATTGGCAGGAGGCCCTTCACAGGCCTTGGTTGGGGCATCTACGAGAATATACCTTCAACAGCTGGGCTGGGAGGAAGCCTGGGCTTAGCATGCTTAGAAGCAGTTCTGGTGATTCGGACCAGGCAATGGGAGTCGGCCATCTTGGAGTGCCCAGCAGTTGGAACTCCGATGCCCACGGGGCTCCCCACCGAGATCAACGGCACATGCGAGTTCTTGCTGGCCAAGAAGATTCGGACCTGGGAAGTGGAGCGGTCTTTGAGACGCTCTACCAAATTAGGTGTAGATATATTTCTTATGAACATTGAACCAAATTGTATTTCAAACATACATACATTTAAGTTTGCTAAACCGGTGAGGGTTTCAGGGGCTAAGATTTCACAGAATCATTCTCCCCCAAAGCGTGGCTGGGTCTTCGCAGGTCCGGCATGAGGACACAAAACGACAGCTACAGTAGGAATTAAGAATCACCATGACTCATCCTTCACTTAGCAGCTAATTTACAAGTTTCATCAAGTTTTTCCACCCGTTTTGTGATGAAACGAACACGTTTTCCTCCCGTTCTAACCCGGTCATGTCACTCCGTGTCACCCGCGCCGAGGCGGTGCCGCCGTTCTCGTTGATGCAGGTCACCGGCACCTCCACGAGGTAGACCTGCCAAGCTGCAAAAACGGAAGTCACCCGCATCAACCGAGCTGTTTGGAGGAAAAGTGACGGAAGCAAGGAGGTCCATGAAACAGTTTGATTGGAACAGCAAAGGCAGCCAAACTGCTAAACGACTCTGGCTCATGGGAGTTCGGTGAACTCTTGTTCGATCAAGTTCAAATGAATGGACCAAACCCCGCGGGCGCAACACCGCGACGAAACTGCCATGGATCACAGTGGATGTCTTGCTTTTAATTGACGCTGCAAACATCTTGCTTGGTTTGTGGCTCTGATTGGATGTCCTGATCAAACCAAACTAAGGCACCCCAGGCACCCCCTTTCTATTTGCCTGTCAGGGCAACGACCCACATACCGTGACCAGCACGCCTGCTGCGGGACGAGAATAGGCAGGTAGAAACACGGCCTTGGCTCACATTTTTGGAGCTCGGGGGTTCTTCTTCGAGCTTTGACAATCTTCACCACGATGTGGGCCGACATGGCACGACCTTCGTGCATCGAACCTGGACTGCTCGGCCCTCGCCCCGTTTTCCGGTTTCGCTTCCAGGCGCGAGCTTAGCTTCGGGCTTTGGTATCCGATAGAGATTGGGATTGGTGGTGCAATGCACTGGCACATCCGTCAGGGAGCTTGAACCTTAGGGATTTCTGGACGGCTTGGTCTCTCATGATATTGAACCTAATAGCACTTTGTTACTAATAGCTTCATATAGCTTCATATTATTAGTAGTAATGCACTTGTTACTGATAGCGATGCACTTGTTACGGCCAGATCTGTATGTTCGTTGTCTGTGGAACCTCGTGTTGCTTGCTCCAAGCACAACGCAAGCTGTCGGTTCCCTGGTCAAGGAAAGACATGATCACACTGCGAGGCTGCAAATAGCTGGTGCTGGATCGAAGGTCTACGACACCCAATGACACCCATACTCTTCTGTACTGATTCCTTGTGGGTAGAGTCTAGGACCATCTAGGACCAACATGGACCAACAACCTCATCCCCTTACCGCCAACTGCACCTCCAAACAAGATGCTAGTTGAAACTCTGTTGTGGGCTACCATTCACAACCATTGAGAGATCCCCCACTGGCACCGCTGGTGCTTTTGGGTGCTCGATCGTCAGCAGTCCTCGTTGTCTCTCCGACCGAGCCGAGCCCGCCGATGGGTGACCTCCGTCTGAGCCGACCGGGCCAGCATTTTGCACCCGCACCAGGATCTTGAACTGGGGGCCCATTCCTGCTGCGAGACTCCGAGACCGATGTATCCGACCAATTTGAAAATTGGACGTCCAACAATCTCTCTCTCTCTCTCTCTAATATATATACATATATTATGTATACAATGTATACCTGGACAACATGCAAAAACAGGTATCTTTGCCCCACCCTAACAGACTTATGATGCAAGTGATGCCGACACTTTTTCATCACAAACTCACCAAAAATAAACAAAAAACACCATGCACACCACTCACCAATGCCACATCTTCTCCCCACACCCCATAATCCGCCGACCCCGCCGGTTGAAGGGGGCGCACGCCAGAGAAGGCAACCGAGGGCATGCTGGAAGCGTTGCGGAAGGTCTGACAGCTTGAAGCGTTGCTGAAGGTCCGACAGCGGAAGACAGGGCGTGCGCGACGCTGCTTCACAGACTTGCTTTACGGGGTCCGAAAGCGACGTTAGAGATTCTGGGGGCGTACCGGGAAGCGCGCCTTCGGGCGATTTTTGGTCTCGAATTAGATTGTGGAAAGCTGTGGCGG
>CAXAMN010021729.1:105466-131305 GCA_963970005.1 Durusdinium trenchii
TCTCGTCGATCGTTTCGTGACAAACCGTGTCTTACAGACAACTAGTCATGTCTTTTGATGTCTTTTACAGAAAGTGCCTCCATTCCTTCTGTTCACCGTTGCCGTTGTCGTTACTGCCACTGTAGCTTCTCGCTATCCTGTTCTTGTTGCTGCTTTTCGGCTGCTGCAAATAGCGTTTCCTGTGTTCTACCACTGTCAGCAGTTGACCGACTTGACCATTCAACACTCGGTTGTTTTTCGTCGCTCCTGTTCTCGGTGCCAATGACCAGCATGCTGACCTTAGGTGTCAACCACAACCAAATGCGATACCGGAAACAAATGGCTATTGCAGCACAAATCGCTTGGGTCGATTGTGTTGTTTTTGAACAGCTTTGCGAGGCGAACACCGCAGTTGGCTCGTCCATGTTCTGTTTGAGAACCTGGCTTGCGGGGTGGGAGGCTGATGGCTCTGACCCAACCAAGCTGGTTGGTTTTGGCTTGGAAATGATTCAACACACCAAAGCGCCAGTGGCAAAAAGTCTTGCCTCCCAAGGAAACATGGGAAACATGACTACCACCTGTGGAACCCGCCTTGAATGTTGACCTGCCATGATGCCATTGATAGATTGTTGGGTGAACCCAGCGCCCCAGCGCTGAACGCATGTACAAGTCCGTAGACATATGGAGCGATTTGACGCTTCAGCCAGTGGAACTGAACTCTGAGACCATACTGTACCAGGTTCAGTTCCACTGGCTTCACTGAAGCAGTTCATATACTGTACCTGGTTCATGCTGGCACTATATTCCACTAAACTCTGAAGCCAGTGGATTACCAGGGTGTAGTCTTGGTTCAGCTCAGCAAAGCTCACCTCCGTGCACGTGATTGAGGTCTGCTGCTCATGCAAGTAGTCCTGCCGATGATGCGACGCCGGAAGTAACTCCCTCAGATCGATCCAAAAGGACAACTAGGCTAAGTGAATGGCAGGTTTCAAAGGTTCAATGGTAAGCCAAAGAATTCACAGAACCGTGAGACGGGAGGACCAACTCCGAAGGGATGGTCCTTGTGCGCACGGATATACTCGGCCTGAGCTGCTAGATCCTGAAGCAAGGCTTGTCAACGGCACTGTGCTGTCCAAATGTACACACCCCGGGGTCTACTCTGGACAGCACACTGGAGTCTACTTTGTCCAAATGTAATTTCATGATCTTATACATACACCGGGGTCAGAGTAGATGGCTCCGCCCGAAACAGAAAAAGGCGAGTTAGATGGCACGGACAGGGCCCCATGCGTTCGCAACGCCCGGAGGATTCTCTTTTTCAGATCCGCACACTGCCCGAGACTCGGAGAATGCGAAGAATGCTTCATCGGTCAGCCCACCCTCTGAGACTCTTCGACTGCTGGAACTCCCAGGTGCTTGTGACACTAAGCCGACAGATTGAACAATGATTTGATGCGCCGATATGCCTCATGTCATGCCTTCCTGTGGAAGCTGAAAACAAATCTCTGCTCCAGTTCTTAGCCCACAGGCATCAGTCACCATCCCTAAGGGGCAACCACCAACAAGTGCAGTTGGTGGCCCAGTTGGTGGCCATTTCCTGGATTTTCACTCAGACTGCATCTTCTCTCACCCCCCCTCTGTCTCTGCCTCCACTGCAAGGAAGTCAATGGACAGGTTGGACAGCGCCACTCCGTTTTCACCTGCTCCACAACAGGAGTTTCCGGACCTTGATTCACTCATCACCTCACTAGCTACCCACCCTGTAAAGTTGGCTTTCCAAAAGTTTCCGATGTCCAAACGATTTGAGTGCGGCATGACGTGCTGTTCAATGCCAGTGCTAAAGTTGGTTTTCAACCGGGTTCACTACCGGGCTCACATGCTCACCATCGTCATTGGTCTCTCCCTCCCCATCCCTACCCTGACAGGTCCAACCAGCTCCGTCCTCCGCTCCGCGCACTGGGTCTCCGCCACGGGCCGTGTTCAGCTTCTCAAAGCCCGCTTGGAGGTCCGCCGATTCCTGGCCCATCTCCTGCGACCGGCGACCCGGAGCGAACTGCTATCACCGGTCGGTGGACGTTCCCAAAGGAATCCAACACACCAAAGAGGAAGATCTCCCAGGTCTAAGACCCTCTGGAAGAAAGGCCATAGACCAGTCTACCCATTGGGTCGGGGGGGTTCTCCGTATCAAAATCCGCATCCAAATGAGTGCTCAAAGGTGATTGCATGTCAAGTGACTGAGCACTGACGTTTCAGCAACTGTGCCTCCCAAATTCGTGCTTCTGCGGGGTCTATCTCAATCGGTGGCAGCCGATACCTTAACCAGCCAGGCACAGACTCAACACATCTCAAAACCCATCACAGCCTCTACTAGTGCATCCTCTCATGACTGATAAACAAACATTCTCATCCTGGCCGCCCACTCGACCAACTCCCAGTGCTCAGGCCCCATGCTGCATGGAGGGCCGCATGTTCCGAAAGATCAGAACCTCAGTAGGAAAGTAGAACACTGAACAGGTCTTAACATGATTTAAATCCCAGTATATATCTCCCCAAACATCTGGTAGTGTTCAAACATCCGAGAACCGATGAGCCGCTGAAAGGAGAGTGGCAGCCCGGAAATCTTGAAATTTGCGGGACTGTAGATGTAGCATGTTTGGGTTGGTCGTCGCTCCAGTTGAGATGTGTCCAAGCACCGCACTGTTCCAAACAAAGTTCAGACTTGCAGATATTCTCCAATCATCACCAGTGAAGCTTGGTGAAATCAAAGCGCTGTTCACATCACGGCCATGCTGGACCCGTCATCCTACCAGCCAGCTGACTGCCACGTTCGACCGCCGAGGGCACCCGGCCCGGTGCCCGCTGGCCACCGCCAGCGTGGGAATGGGGGGATTGGCCGCCTGGTGAACGAATCCACTGCATGGCACTGAATCGCCTACGAAGCATCCTGATCTATAGTGTAAACTGAGGGATAGTGAGTATACTCTATCTAAGGTGGTGATAGAAATCTCTTCTTGGAATACCAACAGTACACTCAAGCTAGCAACACTGCACCCTAACCTGACATTTTAGTCCTTAAAGCCTTATCTTGAAACCAACGTGGCCCGATCTACTGCAGATGCTTTGCGAGTAGCCAACAAAAGGGACTGTTACCGTCCACTTGATAGTGGGTTGCTGGGATGAGACAAGCATTGATAGCTGGTCTTGCGAATTCTCCCTCACTGGAAGACAGGGAGTTCCTTGTATCACAAGTCAGTGGCTTTCAACAAAAAGACTGCTGAATGTCACAACGGGCAACCCATCTGCGAATATCACCTGTCCTACCACGTCCTACCATCCTTCGCACATCATTGCCGCTTTCAAATCTTTCAATGCCAAATGAGGACATGGCATCACTCAAAGACTTGGGTGACCTCCACCTGGTGGTTGTGAGGAATGCACGCTCTGCACCATCCCTGTTTTCCGGATCCGTCTTTGTCGTCCGTGGTCATTGCAGGTGGTGCAGCTGGCCGTCGTGCGGCACTGGGGCCTCATGGTAGAAGGCTTGCACAGCGCAAGGCACATCAGGCAGCTTGTGCTCCCATTGGATGGTCGTTCCCTGGTGCAAGGCCGAAATCGAAGTGTCCGAAATTGAGTTGGAGACCAAGCTGGGAAGACTTTCCAGCTCTGCTCTTCTGCACCATGGTCATTTCATGTCACTCCGCCTCAGAAAGGTCGCCTCAAACGAACTGTCTGCTTGTACATTCATATAACATCATATAACACAGAGTCCAGCCTTGTACATTCGAATGCGCTTTTTCAGGTCGACCTGGGCGGCGCCCGGGTCGAACGCGCCGCGCCGCAAAACGCGCCGGTGAAAAGGTCGCGAGCTCACGTCGCTCAGCTTTCAGTAAGCCACGATCGTGAGGCTACTGCCATGATGAGCCGATGATCTCCATCAGCGACTAGATCTGCAAGACATAAGAAGGACCTGATCGGTCAGAGTGGTCACACATGGTTACACACCGCAAAAGCTGGGGAGAACAGTTCAGGGAGCCTGGTTTCACTGGTCTCACTTGTTTCATAGGGAATGCTTGAAACAACTGAGCTTCAAGACGAATAGCAGCTCATGCCTGCCACAGGATCATGCCAGGCCTGAGCGCAAGCCACGGCCCGTCAGGACGCAAGGCAGAGGCAGATGGGCGTGTGGGTTATGGGCCCAGAACCTTATGCACCTTCACTTGAAACATCTTGAAACAGTCTCTGTAAAGGTGGCACTTTCAATGCTGGCACGGGCGCTTTTCCAAATGGTAGCCCTCAACATCCTCAACTCTTCTTGCGTATCGCATTGTTCTCTTGGCCCTTGTTGAAAGCTCCTTATGTTTTCCAAATGTCAAAACTCATTTCATGCTTTGCATCTTGAACTACACTGACTCCTCTATCCTGGAGCAGATTTTCACTAAAAAAAGCTGTACCAAGAGGTCGAAGAAACTCTTGTGCTGTAGGGCAAAGCCGCAAAAGCTTCCGGGCCGCTTCTTAGCTATGTCAACAAGAGAGCGGTTTTCGTTTTCTGAATAACTAGTCACTAATCACGTCTTGCACTGCTTTTGAACATTCTCACAGAAGCGCCTCTGTGATTTGTTGGAACATCTCGCCAAAAGAAGGAAGGCATTACATTTCGAAATCCGCATGAAAATGGTGGGCTCGAAACACAACTTTCGCTGCACCTTGCCGAATCACGCACTTTTTTCAGCATCTGAAACGGATCCGTCTAACTTGGCCTGATTTGATAGAAATGGCGATTGACTTTCAAGGGTGCGAGGCGTCTCGCTAATGGGTCAATTTCAATTTTGAACGACAAGCTTATCGCAAAATTGTCGTTGACAAGCTTCGCTGTTGTCAAGCTTGGGTAATGCAGCAACGCAGCAATGCAGAGATGCTCAAGTCGATGTTTTGCTTCGCAACGGAGGCGACGTGAGTTTCATGGCTTCAAACATGAAAGCAAATGGACGCAAACAAAGACTGAACGCAGGTGCACCCTGCCGCGTTGGCGCACTGGGAAGTGGGCCGCGCAACCAGCCATGGAAACCCTGTTTACTGAAGCAAATTCTATAGATTGTCTGTCTATATAAACCAAAACCACTTTGAACCATTAAACCAACAACTGCTTGGAAAAACGCTTCTTCGTTCACCAAATCGATAGCCAGCATCATTAAAAAGTCGGTCTCCTCACCGCGGGGTCTCCTCAATGTCTGATTGATCGGTTGTTCTGAACTGACCTCGCTCCCTGAAATTGTCGGTCTGTCGCTTCTTCATTGAGTACAAGTGGTGGGATCATCTGTAACTCAAAAAAACCCATAAAATCCCGTATGTCAGGTCCGTAATTCTGGGCAACTGGCATCGAGCCAGGGGCTCTTCTTCTTCTCCTCGGGCTTGGACGCCTCGATCGCCTTGGCTCCTGCCACAGAAGGCTCTATCTGGCTGTAGCAAGTCATTCTGATCACAGCATCTCGGTTTTCTTTTGTCCTTCTCTTATCCCATAGCCATAGAAGACACCCAAAGATAATCTATTTTGGAACCTTTGTGATGGCTCAAAGGGAACAAGCCGCTACATCGAATCATCGCTCTGCTTTCCTGTAATGGTCAAGTGTTCACAGGTTGAAGCAACCCGAAGTTCTTGCAACATATGGAGGCAGGAGGGCCAAAGTATCATCCCCCATTCGAGGTCACTGCTGAGGCCTACCCAACAACCAAGCCCCCCCACTCACAACCCCCTTTTTTTGAGAACACATGTAAGGCCAAAGGAGTCCAGTGATCTCCTCCAAAGGAGTTACAGTATTTTACCAGTGCTTACCAGTCACACTGAACACGGGACCACCCTTTGGCATCGATCCGTTCGCTCTCCTCCAGCGTCTGCCATGCCTTCTGAAAGGGCAGTTACTCCTTCGTGCTCGTCAGCCTACATAGTGACGGACAGTGAACGAGGGGGTGGCAAATAAGGGGTACACATCAAGAGCCTGGGTCAGACTGTAATGGTGTGAAGGAAAAGACAGAAAGAGAAAAAGGAGGCAGGGCTCATGCTTGGGGCATGCAAAAGATGCAAGTTTAGCATTATGCCGATTCGGTCTACCCTTCAACTATCACAAATGAAGTGGCCAATGATCCATCTACCCCATGTCTTCTAGAACCGACTCTGCTGATTAGGAATCCCGATTGAGCAGAAACAGTACATAAGGAGTGTTTTTTTTCAAACAAACAAGGACAACTTGTTGACATCGTACATAGTCCAAAACAGATCCAACATGATGATGCCACAATGTTGACTGCTTGATTGAATAAAACTCCCCTACCTAGCAAAAAACATGTCCACTAACTGGTGGCTGGATATTCGTCGCACCAATCCCACATTCACTATCATTCACATTCACCCACCATTTCTGATGCGGTTTGACCATCGCCACCTCGTGGCGCGGAGCTTTGCCGGGCCATCAGACACGGGCCGACGGGGCCTTCACGACGGTCGACGCGCCGAAGGGTCGACGGTCGGACGCGGCGGTTCAACCACCTGAGCCAGACGCGAAGACCAGCTATGCCACGTGGTGGAGCAGAAAAGCATGTTGGATCATCTGCAGCATCTGGACTCTGGACAAAACATGACAAAAAACAACATATTTTAGATTGAGGGCTCGCGATATCGCACCCTTACCTAAACCGACCCACCAGGTGTTCAACGATCCAGACATGATTCAGTAGCTTGCTAATTGCCTCTTTTGAACTGACAGCCATGGAAACAAAAGGCCTCCTTTGCTATAGACAGTATAGACGATGTGCGAGCAACTGACAACATTTGCCGCCACCCAAAGAACTTGGACACTGGGGCGACCGCCTATTTTGGTGAGAACCTATTTTGGTGAGAACATGGTGGCTTCATGTCAATGTGGCTTCCCAGTTTCCTTCTTCAACCAGCCTCAAACTTCCATTCATTTTGTGCGATTTTGATGCAAACCTGGGTAGAAGCATGCAAACACGATCAAACTTCCTCGACTGGTCGTTGTCCGTTCTCGGTCCCCCAATAAACAAGTCAAACGGCTGCACCCGGCAACTGTCCCAACGTCCGATCTGCGGCAACTTCACTTTCCGAAAGCGGCGGAGTCCTAAGGATCTGCCTGTACAACTCTCCGCTCCCTCCCTGCGCGGCTGCGGCACCCCCGGCTGCGGCCAAACGGCCGTGTGGAGCTCGCTGGACCAGTGCTGAACCGGACCCGGAATATCGCTGATTTGCCCGCTGATCACAAGCAAATTGGGATCATAGAACACCTACAGGCTTGGTCTACTTGAATCCGTAGTAGGATTTGGTACATTCCCCTCATGGCTCTCATGGGAGAGTGGATGCCAAGTTGGCAAACACCCATAACAGGCGAGGATTGCTACAGGCAAGGCGGGCTCCTTCAAGAATCCTTTAAAGGCAAGAAGATGCAAGAAGCATCGTTTGCCTGCAACACCTAGGATCTATGAGAGTTAATTATCCAGAATCGATTCTCATCCTCAGATTGCTCACCAAAGCTGCTGGTATCTGCCGGTCAAGCCGAGTCTTCCACCCAACATAGGCTGCACTTCTGCAGCGAATCAACGTGCAAAACGATGGGTGCCATCTGTGCCGCGACGCGGAACAAAATGTGGACAAGTCTGACCTTGGTACTCCCATGACCTCCCCTACCAGTGAAGTCGGCAACAATCCATCTGATCCATCTTGAAGGATTACCAGACCCACCTGGCCCACCAAAGATCACGCTCTCCGGGGATCGAAAGCAGAACTTCAAATGTGAATGGAACATCCCCAGCTGCCAACTCAGGCACCTACGTTTTGTTAACTCCAACTGGCTAAGCTGGCTGCCTTTCCTACACCTTCGCCTCCACTGGCTCGGTGGCAATGCACATCACGAGACGGCAAACAAATGGCGCCCAGGATTCCCTCTTGTGGAGACCATCCGGCGCATGGCTTGGAAGAAGAGCAGTGCTTTCAGCTGAGTGGAGGTGACAACCGCTTCGCCATCCTTTTCCCAGGTTTAAGTTTAAAGGGTGAAAGATCATGGGTTGTATACCCAATGATGAACGTGAGAAGTTTTGGGCCGGGGGCCGTCCACATCTTTCACCCATCCTACATCCCCCCATCCGCATCAACTGCTACCAGTAGTACATCACCAAATGACGAATTTAACGCAGTCAGATGTCCAAAGTTCCACTGGCTGAAGAAGCTCCGCTGCTCTCCGACCTTTAAAACACACCTACGGAATCTTAAGATTTGGGCTTCGTGTGAGACCTTGGAGTGGAGCCGTCAAATGCTTACGACCTCAGCAATCGAACCGGATCACCACATCGCTTCGCCTCGCCGAACCCCCCAATGGTCGTGGAAGAATGAACCCACTGGCCATGTGGCCACGTAGGTTCCGAATGCTAGTTCCCTTGCGAACCTCCAAGGTCTGGCATCCTCAATGAGAGCAGTCTGTGGGCGGGCCAGAGCATTAAATGGTGCTAACCGTCCTGTTCCGAGCCTCAAGCATGGAGAACGATGTCTCCCAGTCATGGAGAACTCGAACTCGACTTGGACCCCCCGAAGTCAGGTTTCTTCTGTCACATAAAGAGCTCTTAACATCTCTTAAACCTGAGGCGTGGTTTCACAAAGTGAAGAGCCCCTCGTTGAGGTCATGGACGATCATGGACTGGAACTTGGGATGCTTGTGGCCTCTTTCGGTTTCAGGGGAATCATCTGCTGCTGCTCCCTCGGTCATCAATCCGTTGGGCCAACATCGGGCCGCCGACAGAGGCAGATGCGGGCGCAAGCCGTACTGGCTCGTACTGCTCGCGCTCCTGAAGCACCAAAACGCATCGATGTTGATTTTATGGCGAGAGGCCATAGTCTTGCAAGCTCAAAACCTTGAAATGTAAGCCAAAAATCACAGCATATCACAGCGTCGGATCTATCTGGGAGGTGATTTGGACCGAATCTGCGAGTTCGTTGGTTTCGTTGGTTCGATGTTCCCCTTTTCAACGTGAAGGACACTTCGGATGGCTTTACTTTTTTCGGATGGACGATTGGATTTCACTGACCTTAATTGGCTGAGGTCTACGCCTGCGGCACCGGGCAGCTCACTCCGCCCTGATGGGGCTCCAGCCTCAGCCAAATGGACAGAAGGAACCCGGATCGGCCTGCTATTCAGGGTGGATTGGCCTCTGCATATTTCTCTGAAGACAACAGGTGGCACACCACCAGCAAGCCTTGCAACTCTTAACAATTCTTACAGAGCCCCCAACCACGAAGAGTTCATGAATGAGATGAACCGGGGTGGCAAGGCGTTCCCAGGGAACTTTTCCGTCGCAAACCGGTTGGTCATGTGAGCCATGTGAACTTAGGGCAGCGCACAGCTTCGGCATCCTCGGCATCTTGAGAACACCAAACAAAGCCCGATCTTTGAGCAACGTTCGTGGCTCATTGTTGCTCTGTATGAGATAATCATTACATATATATATTATGTACTTATATGTATACATATACACTGAAAATAACTAGTCCAGGGCAAGTGTATGAACCCTTGTAAGGGGTGCAAAAAAAAGCAACTAATCGAGTCGATATGACAAAATTAAACAAAAGGGGGGGTTCAAGGAGTTAATTAGCTGGGCAGAACTCATTGACCTTTGAGCATGCAAATGCAGAACTTTATATAATTGCCAGGTCTGTCAGGTCTGGATACCTCATTGTTTGTGTAGATGTTTTCAGGTCTGATGTCAACTATTTTTCACCTTGTCAAAGAACCCCACTTCAATTTTTAACATGTGGGAAATCAAATTGCGATATTTCATTCTGAGCTCAGTAGGTGGCCTGAACGAGTTTTCCAACGCTGGGGCCATGAATCTAGATACCATCCAATTGTGGTTGAAACACATCCGCCCATTGCCCATGGTCCCGCATGTCTGGCCGACATGTCTCAGCTACTCCCTGTACCCTTGAAACATCACTTAACTGGGAGATAGCCACAGCGGTGGCACTTGAAAACACTCGCGGCGCCTCCAAGGTTTGCAATAACGCAAGCCACCAACGAATCCAACAAATCTACCGGTTCTGCTGACAACTTATCCATACCTCTTATGCAAGCAACAGTCACATGCGGATGTAGTAGAACGGTATTCTTCCTTCTCCAGGGCTTTCACTGGGTCTTTTGCCCTTTCTCCAGTTCTACTACCAGCTACCTTCCAAGATCAATACCCGGCCCCACTCCGTCCCCTCAACTTACTGCCAGTTCCTTCATGTTCCTTCCCGCCTGAATCTCGTCGCTCTCGGTTTCCTCCTCTTCCTCTTCTTCCTCTTCCCACTCTTCCACCTCCTCAGCATCTTCATCCACCTCATCTTCCTCTTCCTCCTCTTCTTCCTCCTCCTCTTGGGACCTTGACTGCCAGTTTGGGAAGGCTTGTTGTTTGGGTGCACTTCTTGAGGCAGGTCACCGAGTAGATTCAAGGAGGCCGTAGGAGGCCCCTTTCCCTCTACACCAACAGGAGGATATTACTGAGGTAGTAGTCATGCCAGTATACTGTATTCTGTCACGGAACTCACAAACACATGTATGTGTCGGCAGCTAAGCAGAGATGGCTTCGCTGGCCTGGCTGACGTTTTGGCAGCTAAGCCTGTTTGGACGTCCATGTACAGCATCGATCAGCTCAGAGGCTCTGCCCGCTCTAATTCCTCAAAACTGCTGAGATTGCTCCAATCCTTGCCCCTCCATGGTGTACCTCTCCCAAACCCACCGATGGATGGCGAAAACGGCGGGGCCCGGTTCAGAACCGGCCCCCCCGGTGGTTCAGGGCGGTGGGGGGCGGGCTGAGGCGACGGCGAGCTTTCAGTGTCCGACTCCCAGGCATAGATCCCCACCACCTGAGGTGGAGGAAAACTACGGAGGGGCTCCGGGGCCGACGCTGTGGGAACTGCGTGGGTTGTGGAGTTGGACGCCTCCGTCTGCCTAGCGCGGAATCGATTTCCGAGCATGTTCTGGGGGATGAAGTGCCCACCAGTAGATCTGAGCCCCTTTCAGAGTCTGCTAGGGTTGGGAGTTTGAACATGTTTGAACCATACACAGATCTCAGAGTTATGTGATGCATATGGGTTGTATCCCTGGACAACCGGAGTTGGCTCCGCTTCAGCAGCTCTGCCCTAAACCTGTCACCTTACCAGAGCACTAGATGTCTCCAAACGACGTGGAAGTCTAATTAGTCAAACAATCTCTAGTCTTCCATCAAAGACTTGTGGAGCATCCAAGTCTCATTTTCCTGCAAGTTAGATGCAATCCACTTACAGTAGTGTCCAGATATGAGGTTTCATGGATCACCAAGCTTGGGGTGAGCAACCCGCCAGAAAAAGAAGAACAGTCCAAGGCGAGCATGCTCCAAAGTTGTGAAGTGACTTCTGATCAGTTTCTGTTATTGTTTGACAACGCTGAGCTCAACATGATATTTTCATCTGCAAAAGAACATCGGTGGAGGAAAACATCAGAATGACCGGCAGCTTTGTTCAAAGTCCCAACACAACATTGAAAAGTGATCTGCTGCCCGAAGTATCCCCAAAAGTGGGCTTCTCTTACGCTCTTAGATGGGCTTGTGTCGAACGCAACTCGGGGGAGCCTTGTGGCACCTGGTTTTGGACCACAGGGAACCCCCCCTCCCAACGTCCTGGCGATCGTCGCCGAGTCGCCGGAGGTCGATCGTCTACTTCGCCCTGGTGCGGGAAGAAGGGGATGCCGGCTGCAGCCCACAAGGCGCTGGTGCCTTCCTGCGATTTGGGTCTTGTGTTTGTCGGCATTGGACTACCTTGAAGCAGGTTGATCTTGATGGGAGAGGGTGGTGGGGGAGTGTTCGTTTGTGGAGATTTGCTGGACTGTCGATTGTCAATACCACACCAAAGACAGAGTGCAGGGAGGGTGAATGGGATAGTTTTCAATTCTGCCAACACCAGCAATTTTTGCTCCGTGTACGATCCCCTCCGTCTATATCAAACCCAAACAGGACCGCACACGGAAGCCTTTAAAACAATGCCTGCAACCGGATGTGGACCCAGAACCTGCAAAGCAAAGCTGCCCCAGTAAAGGACATACGGAAACTGCCAAGTGTCATGGTGACGTCCCAGCACGACGAGGGAGGCCCGGCCGCAACTACCACGCCTTCTTACAACGAGGCACTTCGCAAACTGAGTCATACTATTCAAACGCTCATGGACCCTGATATGGAGGGGTCTGGGGCCTCAAATACCTAGGTTTTGAGGGACCAGTCGGGCTGTTTGGATCTGTTTGGAGCGTCTGGGTAAGACTAATATCCTTCCTCTGGTTCTCCGCATCCGTGACGATGTCCGAGCCATACGCATTGTGGTGACTTGTCCGTGCCAAAACCGGCAAAAAAGGCGACCGCGACACGGTTGGTGCGATTGGTGCGTCATCCCTTACTCCGCAGTCGCTACTATTCCAGAGCGGATGATGTGTGAAGAGATGCAACATGCCGACGACCCAAGCCTAAACATCCAAAAGTGAACTGATCTGATCTTCAAAAAGGCTCCACAAGTATATTCGAAATTTGCTTTAAGCAAGGGCTGACAAAGTTAGTCTTCCACAGATTGACAAATTTTGAGTACTTATTAATATATGTTATGATTCCAATGAATTCCAATTCTTATGATTCAAAAATTAAGATTCACAGATATGGTAAGATTCTCAATAGTTTTTCCTTTGTTCACTTCGTGACCCCAGCCGGCCATCGAGTTCCTCGGGGACATCTCTGAAGTCTCTGAACCAAGGCACCTGCCGACGACACGCGGGGGTTGTGTCACGCAGACTAAACAAGTCCTCACGGATATATGTAAGACCATGCTTTGGTAAAAGGATTTGCTCGCAAAACCAAGGGATCTCAGGGTCAGGGTGTAGGTCAGATGTGCTTTTCAACTTCTTGAGGCAGTCTCTCGGTCTCCGTTTCGACAAGGCACCAGTTGCCCTTTGGGAGACTTCCAAGGATTTGATAGAATTGATGTGATTTTTCTAGAGCAAATCTGATCATTCTGATCCAGCGATCCTCGTTCCTTCTCTCCATGTCGTGGATGGCGTGACCGCATTCGAACGCACCACCTTCCCCGTGTGTTTTGAGACTTGGCACCAAAGTCCGGTGGAGTGGATCCCGGGATGCGCCCGGAGAAAGCGCCTCTGGGATGGGCGGTGCAAGCATCTCGGACCTGGGTGGGTCGCTTGGCGGGTGGGTCGATTTGGTCGATTGGCGTAAGGGATCACGCATTTTGCATCCATTTGGATCCATTTGGAGGGTACTGTGTGTGTTTTTCATTTTTTAAATGACGAAAACCACAAACTCTTAGTCGCGAAACTTGGTGTTTTGCATTGTTTGGCCAGTCGAAAGTACCCTCACATTTGCCATCTTCTTGGTTGCTCACCAACTGGGGGTGAGACAAGGATATTCTTGATGCTTTACGTTATTTTGGTCTAAGTGGAGCAATTACTGATGAGGATTTGAGATCACTGTCTGATCACTACATGATCATCTTCAACAAGTTATGAAATGCTATGAACCATGCCTCATCTATGAACCATGCCTTCCGAAAGTGAATGGAAGTCCACGCTGCAGAGTGATGAGTCCAATATTGAAGTGTCACTTTGGACCTCTTTGGAATCACATTTGCCGTTGCCTTCGACGATGCCACCCCAACAATCACCGGAATCTGGCTCGTTGAGCGGGGATGCCGATCCACGGGATGGCCGGTCCAAGACCATTGTTCCGCTCTCGGTTTGGGTCCTCAAATGGTCCAAATCGTTGACACCCCAATCGTTCGGTGTGACGTCCAGTTGTGTGCGATGTTCAAGCATCATGAATCCAATGAACCCCTCAGTCATGCCCTTTTCTTGTCTCCTAATACCTTGTACAGTTGTTTTTTTAAATGCCCTTACTGTGTTTTGCATCCCTTTTGCTCCAAATGGCGAGGTTGCTTTGGCGCCACCAATGGCCATCACACCCATCTCCTTCGACGCAAACCCTCCGGTCTGTCTTGGCATTCCTCGCGGCACCACCAAGTCCGGAGGTGGCTCGCTGCTACTCGACCTTGGGGGCTCAGTGGACAGCCCAGGAAGGCTCAAGAACCAAGCTATAGTAGCGTCCGATCGCTCCTAGTAGTAAGGCCAGGAGCCCCTAGTAGCGTCCGATCGCTCCTATAGTTGTGGGTTATATATTGTTATCATGGGTTGGGTAGGGTATAGTGATCTTGATTCCAATTTCTTCACATTATGAAGGAAGACCTTCCATTTTCCGAAGCTAATTGCCCAAGCTTCAGGGCAAAACCCACATGAACACATAAACACTTAGACTTGTCAGCTCCCGCTAACAGACCCTCTCAGACCTCGAATGTACGGATCAAAAGAACTCGCCAACTTCCAAGTGATTTGCACGGGCATTCTTTAGGAGAACGATTTTGTGAGAACACAGGCCACACGAAGCCGGCATGTACTAGGGCATGTCTATGGTTCTGACCTGCTGTTTTGTGGCTGTCCTGCAAAGAAAACATACACCCACCAAATTGATACAAAAAGGTTTCCCATATGCAGTTTCAAAGGAGAGTCACTTTTTGAATCTTTTTGATCAATTTGGCACACTAAAATTGCGCTAAAGAACTGCTTTCCTCAAAACAGGGACAACCTCCCGCCAGTACCCCCAGTGCCTCTTCTTTCTAACCCTCCCCTCGGCGTCCCACGGCGCCGCTTTTGGGCGCGGCTGCAAGCGATATTGGAGGCCTCCGCTTGGTCGGTCCGCCGCCAGCGAGCTGGGCAGAGCGCTGGGGCAAAGCGTAGGGACTGGGAACCGCCAAGTGATCCAAAGGCTAAGCCTTTCCGTTGACCGTTCACCAAGCCGTTCTGGCACCGTTTCTGTGATTTGGATTGTGGACAAAGACGGTTCTGGCCAGTGATGCTGGGGAGCGATTGATTTCAAGAGCTTGCTTGAAGAAGGCCTGATTTGGGGATTGAGACCTGTACCAATATGGAGGGCATCTCAAGGACGTGCAATGCACTTGAAGAACTTTTGGAACCAAATGAGCAAGTGGAGGGCTCCATGCTGTCCCAAACTTTGGATAGCTGGACAGGAACATAACAAGCCCCATGAATATCACAGGAGTCGGAGTCGTGTCGGAGTCGTAAACATCAACAAGCCAATGGATCTTCTTCGGAGAAAAAGCGTTAACAACCTAAACAAGGCACATCCATCATACGCATGACAGATGGTTGAAAGCACCGTTGCTTAGGGCTTAACACCTGCTGCCATTGGGAATGGACATCTGGGCGATAGCAAACGACGTGTGTCATCGCGTCACCACGTGCGTTTCCGAACGGTCTGCGAGCGAACGGTCACGGTGCCACAGTGGCAAAGCCTGTTCATGCCATCGTTCGGACCTCCTGTTCTGTGCAAAAGGACATGGCACGATTTTACGCATGTTGGGCTCGGAAAAATGCCTCAAATCGCCTCAAACTAGCCTAGCACCAAAAGTTTCAGAGGCGTCTGGTGCAGGGGCCACGCAAAGCCCGGCTCCGCTGGTTTCGCTGAGCTCCGGTGGCTCCCTGAGCTCCGCACGTCCCAAGCCAGGATGTCGACCTCCCACGTTCCAATCACAGCTCATGGGACGGTTTGGCGCACGAGCCAAACAACCCTGGCTTACATATTAGAATCATAAGAACAGGCAAACATGGTAAAGTAAAGATGTACTGTCCTGTACTGTAAACAAAAAGGTTGAACGGTGGTCCAAAATAATTAGGTCTTTGGTTAATTATGGCAGGGTGGATGTTTTGTAGGGGACCCACGTCGGCAATCCACATGTTTCCACATCCCATCCTTCACAGTGTGATCACCAGACATCCATACCAAAACTCTCCCAAAAAGCACTCCCGCGTCAAGGCAAGAATCTCGACAGTCGACACGACGGGAAGCGGCTACAAGTGGTTGAAACGCACAGACTTGTAGAGCACCCCTGTCGAGGTCTGCCTTTGAGATCTGCTCGTTTGAATTCTGAATTCGGCGCTCTGAGTCTTCGATTCCAAGAGTTCCGAACCAATTATGACATGGAATCCTGCTCTGTAGCCTTTGCTGGTCTCAAATTCTTGATGTTTGGGCTTGGGGGTCGAATCCCCCAACGACCCATGCTGTTCCACGCCTCGTGGCAGCCCGGCTCGCAGTCTTGGGGCCACCTGAAGACGGGGGAAAACAGCTGATCGGTGAACGCTGACCGGCTTCGTGCGGCCAATACAGTAACGGAGCCGGATCGGCGAAAACGGTGAACAACGATGAAAAATGAGTGAAGAGCGGAGTGATCGACGATGAATATCTGTCGAGGAAAAGTGACCCGTCTCTGACCAGTCTGGCCGACTTTCACTGAGGAGATCGACTTCTAGCATTGTTTGGAGGCCTTTCAAAGTCATGATCTTATTACCCATGTTTTCAATGAACCATGTAGTGAACATAATAATTGACAATGCTGCTTGAAATGGAGAGGCTTTGCCACTGGCACTCTCAGATCAAGGGCAATATGATGCGATAGTATGCAAAATGTGTAATTAAAATGCAATCACAACTTCTCATAACAACCAAAAGGGTGGTGCAAATATGTACCATCCTTTACCATCACCCCGTGTTTTGGTCCCCGTTGAGCCTGTTGGTACAAATATGATCATCACATGCCATGATCATCACATATGATCAAATATGTACCCTGGACCCTGCCATGACCATCCTATGCATTTTCGTCCAAACGAGAACAGCACTCCACCGCCTCTTTCAGGGTCGGATGCAAATCATTGCCTTCGCACGGCACCCGTGTGCGCCGGCGTGCGCCGCGAAGCAATGCTGTGCGCAGCACAGCCGCGAGACATCCGTCGGGTGGGATGGATGTCGTTTCTTTTTCTGCATAAAGGCTCTTGTGCCAAGGTGATGCACCGCCTGCAGGGTTGGATTCCACAAAATGAAGAAACCTCTGAGTCTCCACGCTTCTCGCCCACGACCGACCCGCACGACCAACCAAAAGGATGGCCGCGCCTTCCGGGTCCGACCCAAAGACCTCCTCCAGCAGTTCCCCGAAGCCCGACTCCATGCAGAACTGGCGACGCGACGTCTCGACGGTTCCCAAAAGGGCGGGTCCGGTCGGTGATGAAACGTGACGCGAACGGGCCAAACGTGAAAGACTTCACTGTTCACCTGAATCACTTTAGCACTAGGCGTGGGTGCTCACAGGTGTTTTGCGTGGCACCAACTGATTTTGTGTGGGAGAGGCCTTCATATTGTGAGAGGACCCACTATAAAAGAGTTCCAGTTCAGGTACTTCGGTCCCATCCCTTGTGGTGACGCACTGGCCGTGCCATCAACTCCACCTCTTCACACTCGACATAGTCGACGCTTCGGCCGTGCCTGAGGAGTACGCTTCGGTGAGGTCAGGCACCCGCTCGATCGATTCCCAGCGTTGAGGAGATTGCCTCCCTCATTTTATATCTAACAAACATGGTTACGTGGATGGCATGGCTGCAATGACCATGAAATCCAAAGACCAAACAGGGGGTTGTCCACTTCTATGTTTGTTGGATGACCCTTGCTCGCATCATCTGTTTCCCGAAGTGGTTTTGAAATGTTTTTGAAAGCACCGTGTCATAACCTCAGGCATCGGATTCCTGGAGAATGCTTGGCATCGGATCTCAGAAACAAACAAACAACCAACAACAACAAACAACAACCACCACCACCACCACAACAACAACAACCACAACCAACCACCCAACCACCCAACCACCCCAACCACCCAACCACCTAACAACCAACAACCAACAACCGACCACCCAACCACCCAACCACCCCAACCACCCACCCACCCACCCACCCACCCAACCAACCAACCCAACCCAAACAAAACCAAACAAAACCAAACCAAACAAACAACAACATATCAATGCCTTTGACCCTCAAGATTGATCCCTGGAAGTAATGCTTGGCTGCTACAGCTGTTTGGGTTGAACTCAAGGACCCATGGACCAAGAATGGGAAGATCTTGGCCGTTCTGTCTCGGGTGAAGAGTTGGCGAAGGAACGTGTTGCATTTGCCAAAGGTGCAAACATCAGTGCGGCGTCGTGGAAGGTAGGGTTTGATCATTTGCTGTGAGTTCACCGTTTGGATCTTGACTTGCGGCGCGGAACACCCCACTGGTCATGATCAGTGATGGCCCCCTGGGATCTTTGGTCCCAGACGTGCATTGCTGACTCCTGGCGAGAGGAGCAATGAAAAAACACATATAACTGTTTCTATGTTTTTGGTATACATATACATATATATATACATATTTGGGAACATAGATATCATGCGTTTGGTGCATATCATATCACTATAATATAATGTTTGTTCTGTATACGGCATTACATCATAATACCATGCGATCAGTGAGATCAGTATGAATATGTAAGAATAACACATCACCCATGGAGGTATGAGGTTTCTCCAGGCGTATCACGTCTTCAAAACAACAACGGTCCAGGATGCCTGCAACAGTCGTTGGCTCCCAAATTGAACTAATTTGGTCCCCATGAGTTTGGCTTGTTCAGACGAAGAAACCATCCACAAACACGAACAGAAACATCAAAAACGTTCAAAAACCAATGTTTATCAACGTTGAATCACCAAGCAAGAAGGATCAAGAAGGCCAGCACCACCACATCTCCCACACTTTGTCTACCCTTGATTGCCTCAGATTCTTCGCAGCCAGTCCATCGTGGTAGGACGATGTTTCTCTCGTGTTTCACTCGATGGTTCAAGGGCTGAGCCTGGTGATGAATCATGACATCCGGGGATAATCGAATCATCCTTGTTTTTCATGTATATATATATATTATACATATTTATAAATACTATAGTTGCCTTCAGCCATAATCCGCTATGGTAGTAGTTAGAGTTCGACCACCCATCACATGAATCTTGCGACTGACAGAAGCTCAAAGGCTTAGAGCTGGCTGCAACTCTGCACTAAGCGCCATACAAATCTTTTACTTTTTGCCTTGGCTCGAGGCTGGCTGCACAACTGCAACATAGATGTCTCTTACCAACGCATACAAACAAAAAATCGCTGCCGAACGCACAGAACGAACGGCAGCGTCTCAATGACGTCGAGGAGCTTCTCCAAGGAAGTAACTCGGAAGGAACGTAGGATCGCCCTAAGAACCTGCGGATTTTGACGCGGATCGCTTGGACAGCAGCGGACGCAGGCAGGGATTTTTCTCAAACACGGATCACTAAGGGTGTCTGAGAGAGGCTATGGCCTCCCCGACTCAGAAAGCTTACTAAAGGCAGGGAAATAAAATAAGAACACATCACCCAAACTTTTTGGAAGCTTTCCAAATGCATGCTTTTGGCGGGCTTGACTCTGTTCACTCTCCCTCGATTGTTTGTTCGCTGGTGACCCGTTTTGCTATTTACGATCGGACATTCCATCTCCACGCCGGTGGCGCGCTCCCCAAAGTGCATGCGCTCCTATGCTACGCTGCCTCGCTGCGCGAGAGCTGGCCGCTCCCCGACAAATTCCAATACCTGGGCTTCAAAGCAGAAAGTGGGGCCCTCTGAGGCGGAGGGTGGTCCTAATTTGGAGGATAATCAGTCAATACTCAACGTGCGTGGCGCTTTTTTTCGTTTCCATGATGGACCGTCGGGCCCGAAGGTCAGTCGCAACTCCTTCTTGGCCTCTCCCATGCAGACATGGACTTCAAGCCTCTAACTTTTACTTCCAAGACCCTTCTTCTTCCCACTTTTGTGAGATGTTGTGAGTAAACACCCGTAGCTGGGAACTCACCTTGGTAGCTTGACCATGGTCTTTTACGTCAAACCGGTCGTGTCCTCCAGTTTTGATCCACAGCCATGAGCTTTCAACCATTGTAATAGCAGAAAAAACATGAGCAAAAAACACCGACCGACTCCAAAACAGTTTGATCCGGTTTTCCTCCGTGCATCATCACTCGCTGCTATGACCCCCCCAATTTCTGGTGGCTATTTTTGGGTTAGTTACTAGTTATAGTTACTAGTTCATCCCCCTCATCCCCCTTGGGCAAAGACTGATTCAATATCTTTCAATAGACCCAACCATGCAGGATCATATTCAGTCACAATTGATCGTCATGGTGACTGATCGCGATGAACAGCAAGTTGATTGAAAACACCTTCGAACCCCCAGTCACTGCGACTCCTGATCTCACTGGGCTCCCAGGCTTGAACCAGGCCCTTCTCTCTTCAAGGTCAGGAACTGGTCCAAGCGTCATGCATCGCTGGTGCTCCTCGTGTCTCCACGGATGACCAAGCTAGCCAGGGCGTTTATTTCACGCGCTGACCGGCCGGTGTCGCAGGTCGGTCGCGGTCGGTGGCAGGTTTCGATTGATGGCAAAGCCCCCGGGTTAAGAGGTGTATAGACTCAAATTGGGAAGTGAAGAGATCTGTGGAGTGGAGACTTTGGAGTGTTGGTGATGGAACTGCTTGGAGGGCCCGGTGGTCAGTGTAAGTTGTACTTGGCAAATCTTCTCAGCTCCGGGATGATGAGGAACCCTGATGGGATCACATGAGATCTGTCGAGGATTCCGCTGGAGGAGCTTCGTCATGATGAACAACGTGAAGCTTTGGATCTTCCAGTTGGTGTCGGGATTCCAAGCAACTATGCTATACCCAAATGCAAAACACCTTATATAAGAACCCCTTTAGGCCCCTTCAGTCAAGTTCCCTTCCACCACCGCGTCTTGGGACTGTTCAAACATGGGGCCCTTTGGTGGTCTCGGGATCCTCCCCCCCCGGGGCTTTCGCACGGCGCGCCGCGTCCAACGCGGCCCCCGGGTCCCGCCTGCACGTGGCGCCACACCCAAACCTCGACTCCGAGGTCCCGGTCGTGGCGCCGAGGTCCCGGCATGCGGTCGCTTCGGAGAGCGGTCCCCGTTCGTGTCGATAGACATATAGTTTATGAATCATTATTCAGTATTATCATAGAATATCACAGATATAGTATAACTATAGTTAGATAAACTATAGTTATAACATGTTATAAAACCATAAGAAACTATATACGTGGTGTGATGCTGCACTGAGCTGCCGGCAAAAAGACCGTTTGTAAGAAAGTCTGCTGCGTGCACCTTGCAGGATCTCATCAATTTAATTAGGTGCATGGTATCACAGTGTCACACATCATCCCTGACCTTGCAACAGCTGCTGATGCCAAGATCAGGTTAATATGGCAAATAGATCCAGTGCTGAACATGTTGAAACTGCAGTGAGAAGGGTCAAGAGATCCAGTTGCATGTTTTCTGCATGGACAGGTCGTTGCTCTTTAGATGACCTCCAGTCCAGGCGGAAAAGCCATGTTGTCTGGACCTTTTGAAGGAAGTTTGTCGGCTCAAACTGCGAGCAACGTGGGACAACAGCAAAAGGTCTTGATTCTTGACGTTTAAGGGCTATCAAGCAGGACTTCTTCGGAAGTATAGAGCCACACTGAATGCTGACTTAAGGTAGCAGTGGGACTTCCGTGTGAGCTCTATAGGGTGTCCCCTCTGCTACCGCTCGTTTGCTTGCGTTGAAGAACTTGCGAATATCTCTAGGTCACTCTCTAGGTCCTATGTGTGCTTCATGCTGTCATGCTTGGATTTGTGTGGGACCACAATGGACCACACACCGAGCATACCCACTGGCACCTCTTGCTCCAAAGCTTCTCCCTGGGCCTGCAAAGGATCGTGCTGGCAATGGCTGGTGGATTCGTTTGAAGAGGCAGGACATGGCGTCTGCTGTCTCTTAGAAGGAATGTACAGGCTCAATCAACTTTACAAGTAGTAGGTAGCTCTGAAATACTTAAGCTCTGTCTATTCTTATAATGAAAGCAGAAAGGCTGGGAATGGCTGGGAATGGCACTCAACTCGTGGGTGCGTTCATTTCCAAGACCAGTCGGTGATGGTGCATACTGGTTGGAACTGTCGAACAGGTCGTAAACGACATCGTTTACGACCAACGTTCAGAAAACGCCAATGATTCAGTACGAGTACGGCAAAAAGCGGATGACGACGTGATGCAACTAACCAATGATAAGGATGATCCTTAAGCTGATGACCATGCTGTGTATACGTACTGCCTAAACAACACGGGCACATATGGATGAGCAGCAGCAAATAATCATAGGCATATAAATCTCTATATGTATAAATATATGTGTATGTATGTTTTCACATGGCAAAAACAAATATATAATTGCAAGAAATACTCAATCCTTCCATTCAAGGAACGGATGACATTTTGACATACTGTAAGCAACACAGGCTAACATCGATGTAGTTCTGAAGAGAGAATCTTCTCTACCATGTTGGTTCTTGAATTTACTTTTGCTGCAGCTCATAGCTCATCTGTGGCGGACTCTATAGTTCATTGCAGATTCTCCCGTTCGATGGGCGGATTGATGTCGACCCTCGACTCGCCTCCAAAGCGTCTGATTCCAAGGGCAGAAGCGATGAGAGTCTGACGGTGCTTCGTCCGGCGGTGCGCGTCGAACGAAGCAAAGGTTGAAAATCACGGTCGACCGACCTCCTGGGTGAGTCAACTAGAAGTGAAAAAATGATCGAACTCATCCTTCGTTCTGACCAAACATGATCTGAAGAATCTTGATGAGTCGATGCCGCTGCAGGAATGGAACCATGATGAAGCGTATGCTATCACATGTCTGTTTCTCTGGTTCTTTGTCTTCGCTACGAGCTTTTGATTGTCCATTTGCTCAAGTGTTCGGCAAGCAATTGTTCCATCAGACCCACACCCGCCACTGTACTCATGGCTAGTCCTTTTCCCACTGAAGCTGTGGCTGTCAAAGCTACACCACGGCACAACTGGGCAGCCGCACGTTCGAAGAAGCATTGGCTGGGCCTGAAACTGAAACGAGGTTTAATTCGCTTGGAGTTCCTGTTGTTTTGCTTGGTTTGCTACTGATCAGACGCATCCAGTCTTGGTGGCATCCTCCATACCAGTTACCTACAATGTGCGAGCCAGACCACATGCCACTTCTTCGTTTGGGAGCTCCCGGACCTTGGATCTTCCAGGCGACCCCAACAAGATGATCCTCGTTGGCCGCCAGGAACTCAAAGCAGCTCAAAGGGTCCTGGCAGGGTTCCAGGTAGGTCTCAAAAGGATCAAAGGTTTCAGCATTGACTAGCTTCAACATGCTCTGTATATAAATTGTCTGTCTATATATACTTTCCATCAACCCATGAGTCCCTTCACCAAAGCAGGATTGCCCCCCAAACAATTCAAAACAATCAACGCCCCTCAAGCCAAACAATCAGCATCCACTCTCCCCCAGTTTGGTGCTGCACAGGATTTTCCACCCCAAAAGGTCCCAAACAATAATCTCCCCAACTCCCCTGCACGTCGCTCCCGCTGGTCGTCGCGAACGCACGTCGCAGTCTTCGGCCGCTCCTCGCAAAGGGATGGCACCGGGCGCATCTCCACCGCATGGCGTCGGCACTCTGGGCAGCGCAGCGCTTCGCCCTGGGAGCTGGTCGAGGAGGCCTTGGAGCGCGGTTTCCGGTCGAAGAAGCCGCTCATAGAGCAGGAGTCGCTCGTCACCAGGAGAGGCTGTCAGTTTTGGGGCTGAAGAAGCTCCAAATTCCGAATGCCCTTGGCGTGGCTGAACGATGTTGAACTGTGGTCTAGGATAAACATGGATCAACTGGCTGGCCTTCTGAGCCTCTTTCTGGTGGCAGTCATCGCAATGGAGGTAAGTCTGCCAAGCATATATCGATTGCATGGACCACACCCTTCCGGGATAATCGCAGTGCCATTGTGAGCAGTGGGAGACGTATCCCCAAAGACTTCAAACCAAAGGGAATCGAGATTACTTTTTCCTTCTCAAGTGTTCTGTTTTCGGTAGGATTCTGACGGCTCATGAGGTTCATGGCGTTTCTTTGAATGGAGGCACTCGGAAATCCATGTCAACTGCAAGAGGAGAGTATGCCTGGATTAGAGGCCACTATTTCAAGCCAAGCAAAAAAGGCCCTTTCAGTCAGGGAACTTTTTTTGGAACATAAAGGTGCAAAGAGGAGGAGGAGTAGGAGGAGGAGTCCAAGAACAGAACAGGTTCTAATCAGCAAATCCAAGAAGCATATCCTCGCCTGAGTGCCGGCGACGCTGCCAAGGCGTAGGGGTGATTCACTTCACTGGAGACAAACTGGTCCGTTCTGGGTGAGTCTGTTGGGTACAAGAAGTCGGAAGTGCCCAGCGTTTTAAGTTGGGCCTTGCTTAGGCCCTAGATGCACATGATTGCAAGGACTTGCAAATTGCAAGGACTTGCAAATTGCAAGGACTTGCAACTGGGTTAGTGCAATTCAGAGCTCCTTGAGATATCCTTGTTTGTTGACCCGTAACTGCGATGCAACACCTTGCACACGCGGAGGAGGTATATCGAGTTCTCAGAATGCTGACGAGGACCTTGGGACTTGGAACCTAGCCCCAACCTTGCATGAAAAACAGGACAAATCTGTACTGGTCCAGTGAGGAATTGGTCTTTCTATGCCTACAAAACCACACCAACCCATTCCTCCATCCATGTTCACCTGGAGAACCCTCCCCGCCGGCCGGCCTGTGCGTCTGTGGGGCCCCCCACGCGCAGGTGCTGCAGAGGAAGTGCAAGCAAACGGCGGTGTCGGCCACAAAGGCGGTCGGTGTCGATCTGGGCATCGAGCGATGTGGCGGAACGTGGTCGAAAAGGGTTCGAACGGGTGACCCGTGGCCAGACCTGTCCCTCGGTCACATACCACAAAAGAGACGCCGGACACGACAGGAATCCCGAAGCTCAGCAGACTCAGCAGATTTTTGGTTTGGAAATGACTTGACACTTTCTTGAATGGATCTTGTCCATCAACAGAAACTCTCGGATCTTTGTCTGGCTTTTCGAGGTCACCAATGTTGAAGTGTTCATTATCGACAACCGAGTCCCAAACACAATCTGATAAAAGAGAAATCACAGAATATGTTGAAATGACCTGTCTACAGTCTACACATGAAACAAACAAACACCAAACACAGTGGTTCTTGCAACTGTAAGACATTAGATTCTTTAATGAGAACAAGTGCGCTGGTCAGAGGGTGGCCAGTCACCAGTGCAACACATTAAAACAAATTTAATAAAATTAAAACACATTAGAATAAATTCTTCCCAAATGAATGTTTTGGAGTAGAGTTCCAAGCATTTGCACTGGTGTCTGAACAGGTGTGATGGACTGAATGGTACATAATTGCCTGCTCCTGTAACAACAGTAAAGGTTCCCCAGATGTTTTGGGTAGAAGTTCAGGAATTTACACTTGTGTTTGAATTGGAGAAGTGTGATGCACTGAAGTGTACATACTTACCTGCTCCTGTAGCAAGCAGGTGAACCCACAGATATGTTTTGGGTAGATGTTCAAGAATGTGCACTGGTGTTTTGGAACTGATGCACTGGATGCCTGCTCCTGTAGCCATTTTCTTGGCTACTCTGGCAGTGAAAGTGGGCCATGGGAAAAGACAAGAAGCACAAGAAGCAAAGGACACTGCCTTTGGAAGGTCAATAAATTGTGGAACCAAGCTGGAGTCTGCTAGTTTCAACTTGTTTGGCAGTTGAGGGCATAAGCTTGAATTTGCCTGGGTTGTGTGATTGTTTGGAGTTTGGCTGGCTGAACTGGCCAATAGGTTGTGGAATCAAGCTGGAATCTGCTAGTTTGTAATTGTTTGGCAGTTGAGGGCATAAGTAGTTTGAATTTGCCTGGGTTGTGTGATTCTTTGGTGCTTGGCTGGCTGAACTG